>JANHGB010058716.1:0-46465 GCA_026283785.1 Coracopsis vasa | reverse complement strand
AGGTAGGCCTTTTTGAGAGTGGCTGGGGTTTTATCCATGCTTCTGTCACTCTTTAAATGGCCAACAGATTTTCAGATGTGAAACATGACGAGCTTGCCATCAACCTGCACTGGTTCTCCTTAAGTTGAAAGCACAAACAGCATGCATTTTTGAGGTAAGCCTTTGTGGAGCCGTACCACCACTTTCTGAAGGTGCACACAGCCACTGCCACAGCTGGCTCACAGCAAAGTCAGGTGGCCTTACTTCCGTTCACAAATTAGCCCGGGACTTCCACATCAATTAACTTGGCCAACACCTATCCTACACAGGTCTGTTGACGGAGGAAAGACAGCACACATGATTCAACTGTAATGTATAGAAGAAAAAAATTCTTAATCCTTCTGCACTCTTATGCCGTACAACTTTATTAGCTTTGCCCTGGGTGCACAAAGCAAAAGTACATCAGAAGTGGTATCCTGTAGAACAAGTTTTACAGTCTACATTTCATGACTCTTAAGTGATCAGGCTTCCCTGAAGAACCAGTGCTTCCACAAGAAGTCTGAAGTTGTTGAGTATACTGCTTTATAAATAAACAAGAGTAAATTAAGTGCATCATTAAATGAGAACATATATTGTTTCCCCAAAGCTTAATCTGAGCTATGCTTCAAGCAATTATTTAGTTTGGTTTTGCTGAGACTGAAACAGAATATCTTATTTCTATAAAATTATTACCATAGAAGTTTCTGACGAACATCTTCCTGCAGCTGTGTCACTCTTGTTTGTTCAAAACACACTGCACATTCAGAAAGCAGCTTATTAACAGCTGTCCTTAGGATGTTTATCTATAAAAACACCAGTGACAGAATATAAAGCATTCTAAACCAGCACTAGTTCTGTATTATATTGTATTATATTATTATATATTGACACAAAGGGGCTGTGGCAACCATACCACCAAACTTCAACAGAAATATTATTAACATAAGCAAAACCATCTGAAGCTTTAGAAACACTTCCTCCAGATGCATCTCTGCTGGTTCAAGATGTTAATGTTCAGCCACTTAATACCACAATCATCAAGGTTACTCAGATATGCCACAAAACATACATCCAGGCTACCACTTGCCTGGATTCTTTTCCAAATATAGAATTCCTCCTGTAAAAGTTTTAAGGATTTTCTCCATGGGTCCATAATCTTCACATGTATGGCTTCACTATGGGCAAACTGTGCATCACAAATTTGAAAATCTGGTGGCCTCCTGCGATGGGGTTACAGTGTTAGTAGATAAGGAAATGTCACCCACATGGACTTGTGAAACGTGTTTTTGACACTGTCCCACACAAGATCCTTGTCTCTAAACTGGAGAGGTATGGATTTGATGCATAGATCACTGGGTGGGTAAGGAACTAGCTGGAAGGTCACACTCAAGATAGTTGCGGTCATCAGCTTGCTGTCCAAGTGGAGACCAGCAACAACTGATGTTCTTCAGGGTCAGTACTGGGACTGCTGCTGTTTAACACATTTGTTGGCAACATGGACAGTGGGATTGAGTGCACCCTCTGCAAGTTTGCCATTGACACCAAGCTGTGTGATACAGTTGACATTCTGAAGGGAAGGGATGCCATCCAGAGGGATCTTGACAGGCTTGAGAGCTGGGCCTGTGTGAACCTCATGAAGTTAAACAAGGCCAAATGCAAGGTCCTGCACCTGAGCTGGGGCAATCTCAAGCCCAAACACAGGCTGGCTGGAAACTGGATTGAGAGCAGACTGAGGAGAAGGACTTGAGGGTGTCAGATGATGGAAGCTCAACATGAGCTGACAGTGTGTGCTTGCCCCAGAAAGCCAAGCGTATTCTGGGCTGCATTAAAAGGATCATGACCAACAGGTCAAAGGATGTGACTCTGCCCCTCTACTCTGCTCTCGTGAGATCCCACCTGCAGTACTGTGTGCAGTTCTGGGGCCACCAACATAAGAAAAGCATTGACCTACTGGAGCAAGTCTAGAGGAGGGCCACGCAGACGATCAGAACAGCTCTCCTACAAAAACAGTCTGAAAGAGTTGGGCTTGTTCAGCCTAGAGGAGAGAAGGCTCCACAGAGACCTCAAAGCAGCCTTCCAGTACCTTAAAGGGCCAACAAGAAAGCTGGAGAGGGACTTTTTACAAGGGCATACAGTAATAGGACAGGGGGTAATGGTTTTAAACTGAAAGAGGGTAGATTTGAATTCTAGAAGGAAGAACGAGGGTGCTGAGACACTGGCACAAGTTGCCCAGGGAAGTTGTGGATGCCCCAATCCCTGGAAATGTTCAAGGCCAGGTTGGATAGGGCTTTGATCAACCTGGTCTAGTGGGAGGTGTCCCGGCCCATGCCTGGGGGGTTGGAAGTAGATGATCTTTAAGGTCCCTTCCAACCCAAACCATTTTGTGATTCTATGATATGTGCACCAGCATGTCCACCGTGTCCTTAAAAAGCCACTAGAAACCACTGGCCATCGCCTGCTCTGTACATAGAACTAATCAGGGCATGTGAGGTCTTTTGCCATATAAAGCATGTATCAAATCTGAAGCACAGGTCAAATACAGCTTTCTGTCCTGCATAACAAGAGTGGATACATGTACTTCCCTCTGACAGATCTCTGTCTACAAGTTGCAAAAAGGCTGTAATGAGGAATACAGGGATTTTTGTTTGTTTGATCTGCTCTGAGACAAGTAGCTTGATAAATTCTTATACATGTTTTACCTCTGATATGTCTTCCACTCCAAAATGCACATCAAATGTCAGTTCCATGTCATTTTCTGGAAGCAGGGGAGCTCCAGAAGTCTGACTCCAACCCAAACCACACAGAACACCAGTGAAATACTTTCCACTTTTATCAACCCTATATGGAAAAGAAGAAAACCAGTCTCACCTAGAGACAAAAAAACTAAACACTCATCTGCAGAGTTAAATAATTTGGTTAAGCCATGCCAAGCAAGACGTGGGTGTTCTGAAGAAGCTAACATAACTGAGAGACATTCATACTTAGTCATACTGTTTTTTTCAAATATAATGATGAAACAAAACTAAAGTTCTGGTTACGGAAACATACACTCATAAAACTTAAAAAGAAGAATCATACATATGCAAAATAAAACTTAAGGAAAGCTAGCTTCACTATGTTGAAGTGACAGTCCACAGACACAAGAATTTAAACCAAACAACAGTAATGCCACTGCCAGAACTCTTTTACAAAAGAGTTTATGCACTTTTACAAACATCAAGCAAGTTCTTCGCCTCATGTAGGTTTAAAACTTGCCCAGTTCTACAGTACATCTTCCCAGGCTTCCAGCACAATTGTCAGGAACTGTATTGCCTTACCGTGGGAGTAGAGTCTGCAGCACCAATTCCTAAGTACATGAAACAAGTTATCTTAGCTATAAACTATACTGAAACTGATAAAAGATACAAGAATTACATGAACAGGAAATGCTAAAAGCAGGGGCAAAAAAAACAAAGTCACCAATTTGTGAAGGATCCTAAAACAAAAAACCCAAACACACGCACACTCCCCCTTTTTAAAATACATGAATACCTTAGTTCTATAGCAGGAGCAAACAGCATACTGAGGAGCGGAAGCAGGCCAGGAATAGGAGGCATCAAAGATGTTTCTTCTAAAATCACAGCAGATCCTGTCACACACACAGGGGAAGAAAAAAAAAATCTCTATGGAGTATCTAATGAAAATGAAACCTCAAAAGGATGTAACACTGAACTACACTAACATTTCCTCATAGGACTATTCCCATAAAACCAAAGTTTGGAGAAACTGTCCAAACACTTTTATTAAGCATTACCAGTTGCATTTGCTGATACAGAAGCAGAAACCAGCAACTGCTGAAAGGGATCTTCTGAAGCATCATGGAGAACAACAGAGTTTATGCTTTGCTTTTGTATAAGAATGTTTCTGGAAGGAAATAAAATATTTTCAACATTAAAAAACTGAACCAAAAGCCAAAAACCAAACCCCATACAGACACACAAAAAACAAGTAGTATTTTAAATTCACAATCCAACCTCAACGAATAGCAGTTACCTGAAACCATTTAACAGATGTATATGATTAATAAATAATCTCTTTGTAAGACATTAAAGCACCTAATAAAACTATCCTTAAACTCTTACATAGTGATAGTGTGCATATAAATGCAACTTAATCCTGACTACTTTGGTCCTTTCAAAGAATAAAAATTCTGTGAAAATATGTTAGAGTAACTAGGATGGTTTTTGCCTATATATTGAAAATTACACTGAGAACGTGCCTTTACTTCACAGTGAAAGTCTTCTCATACCTGAACTGGGATACTCTTGTCATACTGTAGCATTTCAGCTCATACGGACTGAATGGGCCAAAAACTGTTACCTTCAAAAGAAAGAGGGCAAATGATATTCTAATTAGCCAGCACCTGTATCTCGCCAAATCAAAATACTCTACAAATAAAAACCAAAACACATTTCAGCATATACTGAGCAACACTGAATTGATAAATTGATAAACAGCATTTTCATTTCACCCATCTAGAGCATTTGCTTGTTGAGGCACTTGAACAAAAATAATGTATTTTTCACAGGTGTCAGGGATTCACAACTTCCATCTGGCTTAAAAAGCACAAGTTCATACTTCGCAGAGCACCTAATAAAATCAGGTCACATTTTTGTTTACATGAGCAGTCTTTAATCTTGACAAATCTCTCACTTTCATAAAGTGAGCAGTTAAACAGGATTACTCCCGTGAGTAAATTGAGCATGAAGAGACACTTGAAAACCTGAAATACTGTTGGGTCTGAAATGTGAAAAGAATTATAATACAGATGAGGGCTTAACTTGTAATCAGAATGCAGAGCAGGACACAGATTTTCACGTTTTATATTCCACGTTAGTAGTGACTAAATATCTCGAAGTAAGCAAGAATAAATTTTGAGTTTGGAATTGGTAGTGGAAGAAACACCCACTGTTTCATTATCATCAGTTACTGGAGTGTCCACTGCATTACCTATCCTAACACTAGCTAAGGAAGAACAAAACACTGTTTATAGTAAAAATCATGTTTAAAATTTTTTTTGAAAAACAAACCAAAAAACTCCCCAAACCAGTAGGATTGTAACCTTGCTTTTTGCTGTAGCTTTTGTAGTGAAGACTACCAGAGGTGGAAACACTGTGTTCAGTTTTTTTATCTTCATTCTGCAGCGGTTCAAAGCGCTGCCTTAGAATGTATTAGAAGAGTTGGTTCATTTAGCTCTTAGGCAAAGCTTCAAAACTTTGTCAGAAGTTCCAAAAAGCTAGTCTCAATGGTTCTCATTACAGCTTTCTACCAACAGAAAATAGAATACACTATGAAAGGCATCAGATGTGGTTTGAGTGTTAAAGACACTTTCAGTCTTCATCTCCATTCTAACACTGTAAGAAGCAGGGTCACGAAATGACAAACCAAAACCACCACCCAAGTTACCTTACGGGTTGGCACATTAGATTTATGTTCAGAAAAGCAGTTTAACAATCTTTCAAGGAGATGCTTTTCTTCCTTTCTTGAAGATACAGGCATTTTCTCTTCTTTTACTTGGTCCAAAAATAATTCCCTGAGCAAACTATGGCTTTGCTACATAACAATGGAAGAGTGTTACAATCATGAAATGGCTACGTTTTTCATATATTTTATAAAAAAGACCCTACACAAAGCACATACAAACTCACACACAAATACAAACCCCAAGGTTCTCATTACATTTTAGATTATATAAAATATAAAAATGGGAGACAGTTAAAACTATGAAACATACATTTTTGCAAAGTTTAAAAATCCCGTGGAACAGTTCAGATGCAATTATCTGCTGGGACACATCTTTCAAAAGATGTCTCAAAGCAGCAATGCTTTTAGGCAACAAATTAATATAAATTATGAACACACATATGGTGTCCTATTCAAGTATTAATCTTGCCTAATCCCATGGCATTAGTCAAGATTTCAACTCCATTTTTCAGCACTTCAGCCTGAGCTGAAGTATATTAGTATAAAAAAAGTAGAAGGAGCTTTACTCAATACGTACTTGTGATTCATATGATTCTTCTGCTAGTTCCGCATAACATTCTTCAATAAGCACATCTCGAATATTCACAAGCTCTTGGTACCTCGAGTAACAGAAAACATCTACATGCAGAACACTATGCACAAGTGAATACACCTTCACTAAAAGTGCAGAGCCATTTACTAGTGAGGCAAATCTCTGGCTAGCACTGTAACTCCACCGTTCCCCGCACACAAGAGATTTTGCAGAAGGACGCATCTTGCATATCTTGAACTCTAAAGCCTAGAACAAAAAAAGGAAAACAACGCTTACCTGAGTAGAAATCAACACAAAAACATTTTTTCCCCAAACTGTTTGAATTAGTAACTATAAATTACTTCGTAATTATTGCAGTGGCTTATGTTAATTACTAAGACTGCTGTAAAGCTACTGGCATAATTCCTATTCCATCACTGCCAACACAGCTACACATAACACCTCATATGAATTCAATATTGTACATAGTTTCTAATGAAACAAATCTAACAGAGCATAAATAGAAGATAATTTGGTATTAATTCACCATCCACATTAAAATCTAGGGTGTAGATATGTCTTCTCTGTATAATCCAGAGTTCTTTTCAACTACAGTAACAGAAAACTTGGCAAGACCACTGCAGCTACTCTGTTCCTGGCAGGCAAGAGTAAGTTCACATTTAACCCATTCCCACAACGACTATCTGTAATTATGTCTTCAAATGAATTTTCAACAAAAATACTGGGGTTTTTTTTCTAGCTAGTCATTAAAACCAGTCATTAAAAGATTAGGCCTGAAGCAGAAATACGCTTCCCTTTAATGCATCTGAAGAAAACACAAAAGAAGGATGCTTCCTGCCAAAATGAATACTTATTTTTTAAAATCAATTATTAAAAGAAACAAATAAAATGAGGCCTGCTAAGATCTAATACTAATAAGAGATAAATAAAATATAGAAAACTAGAGAACTACAAAACTATACTTCTGCTCATTAATTTATCATCATTAAATGCTTCAGAAAAAGTTACTATGACACACTTGTTTCAGTTCAGTGAATGAGGACTGAAAAGCTGAATTTCACTTGAATTCTAGTTATTTGATTTGTAAATATAGCTCAAGAGAATTATTTTTCTCAAAAAATAGGTATAAAGTCTCTCAGGTCTATGTTACATATCATTATTTAATTATCAAAAGGATTCTGTCTGAAAAGATCGAAGTAAAGGCAGTAGTTCAAATAATATCAAAGCAGCACAAAACCAGAGACTTGTAGCCTTGTGAAATTTAAATCAGGCATCTCCTATGTATTTGTCCTGTAACTAATAGTGTAGCAGAGCAGAAGCCTTGATAGAGCAAAAATACTTTGCACATTAACTGTACAGTATACTTACGCCACGCAGACAAGGAGAGATGCTATGCTGCCACTTATCTGTAGCAGCAGCAGCTAGGTTTAAGCAGAGAACAAAAGATTAAACTAGTTGTGGATAGTTTCTCCTCTCTGGGCTGTTTTCTAGGCTATATAAATTTCTGCCATTTGCTCAGAGGGTCTTTAGATTAAAGCTAAGCTGATCTACTGCTCAGCCTGTTACTCCTGAGCTTTTCATATAAGCAGGTAATAGAGGAACCAGAACAACGTTCTCCTTCCAGGGAGTTCTATTTCTCATAGAACTGACTGACAGCAAAGAAACATAACCAAAAGCAACAAGCAGCAAAAGGCAGCTATTAGAGCTACTTCCTCTTTCCTTCCACTCTCTTTGTGACTACAGATGGGAGAGAGACCCCAGTATGTTGTCCCCACAGAGACAAGCCTAGTTCAACCATTTAGTTAAAAAAAATACAGTGTTTTTTACATTCAGTCAAGCAGCAAGTTCAGGCTTCTCTCCCACTCACTTCCCCAACAAGTATTAAAGCAACAATTAAATACAATGCAATTTAGTTACACAAGAATTACTGCTCTGTGCATGGCCATTTCTGGAAAACATTCATCCTATTAGTGAAGGTGATTTGTAGATGCTCCCATTACCAAAATACATATTAATTTATTATTATTATGAAAAGCATTATGATTTGAAGTACACTTCTGTTTCCCAGACCAGTCATGAAACTATTAAGCAGCAGCGAATAGTATCACCCCTACCTGGAATGGAAGCTCTTGAAGAGAGCTTGGAATCTTTTTTAATTTCTTTAAAGGCACTTTTGATCTATTGCCATAATCCACAAAGAACACCTGGAAAAAGAATGGAGAGCATATGCAGAGATTCCACATTAGAAGTGTTACTTTCAGTGGCAAGGAAACAGACAACCTTAATTACAGTACAACACAAGTCTTACCAAATGAAATGGAAGCAAATTCAGAGTTTGGAAAACATGCAAGTGAAGTCATGTCAAAAATAATACACCAAATCTTACTATGTCTATTATTTGATTCCTTGTCTTAAAAATCCACTGTAATTTACGTAATCTGCTAAATTTAGAAAAGGCAAATTTCTCAAAGGCTGTCTCTCTCCACAATTAAATCTGTACAACCTTACTTCTTAACAGTGAATGATATTACCCAATAAGTGCTTTTAGATAAACAAACGCTAACATGAATCTGGTAACTTGTTTATAAATGCAAAAGAGAAAGTGATGAGATTAGCATTGCTATTCACTAGTTTTTTTATGACTTCAAAGAGATGTCCTTGGGTGGCATGGTTTAGTGTGAGGTGTCCATGCCCATGGCAGGGGGGTTGGAACTAGATGATCTCAAGGTCCTTCCCAATCCTAACTATTCCATGATCAATGATCTATGACAATCTTTAGTATTAACTTCGTAGCGGTGACACCCAGCTATGTTAAAGAAATCAAGAAATTCAAAGAAGGAATGGGCGGTGCAAAGGGCAGTATTACAATAAATAAATAAATAAATAAAAATCTGTCCCTAAGTGCTGAAGTATTGTCCTGAAAAATGAATATCAATCTGGAGCTGTGGCACAAGTTTCCATTACTGATACTGGAATAAAAATTCAAAATATTCTAATAAATTTGCTGACGATCGAGAACTAAGCAATATAAACATTGATACAGAAAAGATCACAATGAACGGATCTGAGAATTCAACACAAATGGAGAAAACCAAATGGTATGAAGGACAAGCTCATATTTGGAGTTTTTAACAATTTCTGCTATGAAATCTTCGTTATTATTTATAAATTCTAATTAGTTGGATATTACCAAGGAGACAGAACTGAGTATAAGATGACAAGAGGGGGCCCATACAAAAAAAAGCTATGGAAAGGCATATGTGGCATGTACCATACGAAATATTTTTTGAATGCAGAGGAGAAACTCGAAGAGGAATACTAGCATCACTGTATAAATAAAGGCAGAACTGTACGTACAGGAGCATGCATAATTCTGCTTCAGAAAACTGAGGTCAAAAGAAAAAAGAGGAGTGAGAAGGAGACCAGGTGAAAAAAAGAAAGTCAATGTAGTATGTGAGAAGAGTGCAGCTTGCTTCAATTAGCAAAACAAAGTCCAAGAAGAAAAAGATAGATAGGTAACTGGAGGGGAAAGAGGAGTTAAAAAAGAAAACCTGTGTAAACCAGGGGAAGAAACACTGGCAGAACAACAATCTTAGACAATCTGGCCATGAATGACTGAAAACCAGCAATACAGTGGATTCAAGAAACTTCCAGATGGATCTCAATATATTTATAAAGAGGAAGTGATGGGGCTGCTGTCAGCAATGAAGCACTAGACTCTGACACAGGCATTCCTCACTATGTTTTCAAAGTTACTGGAGGTTCTACTCTTTATTTTGGTTTGCTCCACTTCAGCACACAAGATATCTCAACTGTATCAACAACAGCCTCTCAATTTAATAATAAAATATTACTGTGTTCTGGAAAAACCCTAATTCACCTATTCTGACCTCATTCTGTTACAGCTTTATTTTAGTTCTACAGATTTCTTTACTGGAATAGTTATAATCATAGAATCATAGAATAGTTAGGGTTGGAAAGGACCTTAAGATCATCTAGTTCCAACCCCCCTGTCATGGGCAGGGACAACTCTACCTCTTGTTCTGCTTCTGAATTACAAGACTTCTTTTTAAAAATATTTTTCATGCCAAATAGGAAATCATTTTCCTACAAAACCATACAAATGAAAATATAATTGATCTCCATCATATGAAGACACTTTGGCTGTGTGAGTTTAGTTTAATACAATTTGAGCAAAGTAAAATAAATTATTAACATTAAATCCAGGAATCAAAATATGTAAAGATGGATTTTCCTGGCCATGCATTTTCAAATTTCCTGTTATATTTAAGTTCTATAATTAGAAATATATATATATATATATATGTGGTTTGGTGCAGGCCAGGGACATTGTTGCAGTACAGTAGGACTGGTCCAGAAAATTAATGGTTCCTTCAGCCCTTCAATTTATCTCTACATATCTGCATAGGCAAAATGTACTATTTGTGTGAATGTCATTATGGATAAGTAGGAAGTTTTGAAAGTATAATTCCAACTTTTCTGTCGTACGATTTCTAATTGCTCGATCCAGGTAAGTTAGTTCTTGACTTATCAGAAGTTATTTACAAACTACATTTTATTCATGAGTTTCTGGTCATTTGAGACTATTACTACCTCTAGGTGGGTACCTACACCTATATAGAGCATAAGAAGGGAAAAGTATAAAGTGGCCTTTAAATGGCACAATAAAAGGCAATAAGGTGTGCTCACCTGGGAAAACGGCACTGAGAGAGGTATATAAACAGAAAGCAGTTTATAAAACCTGACCTGTTAGTAAGAAGCAGCAAAATACGCGGAAGAAGGTCTGGAGGAATCTTTCGGCAGTTGGAATCCATGTTGTTTGCCCTGAATTATCACATAACATGATATAAGCAGTCATAATCTAATTTTAACAAACACATAACATGTTTTTTCTGGTTTTAGGATGCTTTTTGTTTGTGTTTTTTGTTTGTGTTTTTTTGGTTTTGGGGTTTTTTTTATATGCAGTGGCTACCAATGAGATGAGTAAGGAAGCAGCAGCAGCTGCAGATAGAGGTAGCTGCAAAAAATTTACATTTTCAATTAAGAGAGTAACCTTAAACAGATAATTTAATGATGGACTACGACTGCTTTTATTACTCAGGTATTTTGTCTGGGGTAGTTTGCAATTTCGTCAATTTTGTTTGTTTCTTAATAAAAGAAAGTGTTTTGTTTTGTTTTGTTTTGCTTTGTTCTTTTAATAATCTATATTATATTTCTTTTAGGGTTTATTCAGCTTGTGTTTCTTAGTGTCAGGCGCTTGCAAATGCATCTCTCTACACCTGATGAGTTCAGTTCTGCCTAAAATACTCCCAGTAATTCCAACATCTTTTATTCTATCGCTGTTAATGTTACATTTTAAAGTTAATATTTTTTCCTACTTTTCATATTCAGCCCTCTTTTATGTTTCTTCCATAAACATGACTTGAAATTTTTAAAAGAAATCATTCCAGTAAAATCATTCCAGTAAAGGACATGGTCTTTCTGGCTTCCTTTACCTTCAGTCCTTCAAAAAACTTTATTTCTGGAAAGGCAATTGGAAAACAGTGAGTAGAAATTAAAATAATAATTCCTGATTAACTTAAACTTTTCATACTTAGATTCACCTGCACTTTAGTTTTAATCAAAATTGTTCCTGGACTTGTTTCTTTTTTCCTTTTTCCCCTGAATATGCCACCCTCACAGAATAATTTCCAGTATTAGTATTTCTTCTTAGAAGATGTTGAAATACAGCTCTGAAATATTTTGTTCAGATAATTATTAAGTCATTATTTTCTATTCTTGTTCATATCTCCTTTCCTTTTAGAAAGTAACGGTAGCAATTAGAATAAAACTGTTTAAAAAAAATAAATAAAGTGTTTGTATCTTTCCCAGACTTGACCTCCTCCAAATTTTTTTTTAGTTTATGTAATCTTACTGACTTCAAGTTATTCCACTTGCTTCAGGCACCATCTTTGAATAAACTCTGACCACTGTGGGATCTTAGCCTTTACATGACTAACATTCCCTGAGATTCCTTTCTTGTTTCATCACTTTGTGTCTCATAACACATTTTGGGTGGCATTGTGACTTTGATGCGTATTTGGGAGAGGTTCATTGTTAGAAATCCACAGCTGAGGGATATATTTTTCTTCCCCTGGTTTTCATGCCTCACTTGTGTGGATTACCTCCTTTATTTCTGAATGGCTATGCAAGGCAAAGAATCTCAGAGTTCTTTATTCGCCGTGTACCTCAACCCTAGACGTGACCTGAATTCACTACTTCTTCATAAACAGCATAAATCAGGGCAGAAAAATGAAGTTATAAACAATTAACTTATAACCAGCAGAATATCTTCATGCTCTCCATAGATTTATGTCTGGCTGTATCACAGAGCTGACTCATTTCTCTTATTCTTGTCATCTAGTGCTGATGGGTCCCCTTCAGCATTACTGCCACCTCAGTCCTAGTGTTTGTAACTCTGAGTATTTGCATTTCAAATTTCCACAGCTATCAGTTTCTAATAAATCCAAGCTTTCCAGCTCTTCTTCTCTGCCTAGATATATTGTTCTAAGCTAATATTTTGTGAACTGTTGGAATCCACTTGGAACTAGTCTTATTAAAGCTCATTTTAATTCATTTTCAGATTTAAGACTTCACAGGTCTGTGAACACATCCTGTTCTTTAGTGTCTTCCTACAGCTTTGCTCAAGCTTTAGTTTCTGTGCCTTTCTTTTCTTTCCTTTCCTTATTATGGGTTTTTCCTGATGCTTTTTTACTTCCCCAGGCTTTGCCTTTAATTTGTATTTAATGTAATGCAATGTTAAGATGTATTAAAACTGAATATTCTAATATCTACATAACAATATTTTTTTAAAATTGTGATACCTGCATGCTTTTCAGAGAGTGCTGCTAGTACATAGTGTTCTCCCATATGGGTCTCACCTTCCTGTAGGGGTTGGAGACTCTTCTGGGCAACAGTTGTATCTCCTGGGCAGTGTATAGCCCAAAGGGCATGGCATTTCTGAGAACTCCTGAAAGGTGCATTGCTATTACTATTACTAACAAAGGACGAGGTTGCGACTTTGGTAGTCTGTTTCTTAAGGAAAAATAGTAGATGCATTTCTATAAGAATCCTGGGCAATGCTGTCTTCTTAAAATACTGCTTATGAGAAGCTGGAAACCTGTATCATGGTGACCATGATATATTGCCCTTTCATATACATATCCCTGTCTGATTCATGACACTGGTCTGTAGACAGACCTTGGATCTGACATGGTATGTTGGCTCTTTTGGTCATTGAGCTTGAAGCACTGACAATTTTTAAATGCTTTTCTCATCTCTTTCCTGAAAATGGGTGCTACCAACTGCAGTCTCCAGAAGAGCTCATATAGAGACACCCCAGTTAATCCTTGCACCTGAGTAATAAAGTAATGTCATACTAACCTTGCCTTTGTCTGAGAAAGCAGCTTAGCTCAAATCCAAATAATAATATTTTACTTTATTCCCCTGTAGTAGCTAATTCTGTAATTCTATGCAAATGACAATTAAGTTTTTTGAGCAGCACCACTAAAAGCTGACATTTATAGCACACTATATATTTGCTGTAGTTTTTTTTCTTTTCTCAATATTCATTCTTTTGCTGTGTTCCTGAATGCCTCAGTAGGTTATTTTAAATATAGCTTTTTAAAATTCTTATCTAATACTTCTGGATAGCATTCAGCATTTTTATGGAGAATGTGAATTACACACTATGCAAGCCAATAAAGATTTCATTCAAAATCTTAAGAAGAACATTTTTAGAAGCACTGGAAAATAAGACAATAAAATAGAGAATAAAACCAAAAAAAAGCGTTCTGGTGAATATTGCTTATCACTAACCAGAAGAGTTTGCTGACTAACCCATCTGGGTAATGGATGACAAACTTTTCCTGAAATCTGTCAGTCCTGCCATTTTCTGCATGACTGCAGAGTAAATCATAGACAGTAAGCAGAGCATCTTGTTCAGTAAATCACTATAGCACTTCCCAAGCACTGCAGTAAATGGACAAGAGACAAGTCTGTAACATGTCACTTTACATCCAGTGTTTGGACAACAGTCAATTAGATTTTACAGCATGCAGTTACACTGAAGCTTTACTGCTCTGTTGGCAATGGGGTAGCAAACAGAGAAGGTGGTTATTTTAACTGCTAGGCAATAAAATGAAAATACTATTATTACATATTTTTCTCCCTGTTTCTTTTAGAGCTCAGCTGCATTCTGATTTCATGTCAGCTTTGAGATGATGTGTGTCAACACTGTCAGAGAAGATATACAGCACCTGCAAGGCAGACCTGTTGGTCGGGTGGGTGCGTTCAATATCAGTGCCATGATGGTCTGCATCTGGTCTTGGCTGCTTCTGAATTTGTCATATTGTTTGACATTTTATTAATTTTATCATTTTAATGTTTATTTATTTTCAGAAGTAGCTTAAAAGGTATAATCCTTATGTGGTCTGTGCAAACTGGAAAATCATTTCAGCTCATAGAGCATATTTTGGTTTTTTGGTAATGAAATATGAAGGCATAATCCAGATGTTTAAGTTTGTGCAGGAGATGCAAAATGGTCAAGGTGTTTCTTAAAAGGCTAGATCTCAGGTTTGGTGAGTTGGGCATGACCTCATCCTGGCAGGTTTGTCACTGTGAAAGCGGCAACACTTATGAAATGGAAGTAAGGAAAATAATGACTCATGTTTGGAGCAGGAATGTGACCTTCTTCCCTAGGAATAAGGTGAAAGACACAATCACTGATTCAGCAGAAAGGCAGAAAGAGAGCAGGAGAGCAGAGATGAGATTCCGTCAGAGAAGCTCATGTAGGGAAAGAGGGATGTCCTGGAGCTGTGCTGTAACAAGCCAATAAATGCTCTGGAGGGTAACACACATGACTGGGGAAACTCACAGCAGTCTATCCAGGATTTCTGGCAGAACATGGCCTTCTCTTTTTAACCATGGCCTCCTCTTTTTAACCATGGCCTCATTTTGTACTTTTGCTGATCATTCCGCAAGCTTTTCACGTGGATATAATTATTATGCCATTCCTTTTCTCTGGATGGGCCCTTGTAGGCTGCTGGGTAGAAAGTAGCCCATTATTTTAAGTAAGCTTTAGAAAACTGAGATAATCCTACCTATACTTTTCTAGGGAAGACACATTAAAAGAGATCTTAAACCATAATATATTTATGATTTTCATGGCTTTTCAAGGGTAGGGGAGTCCAAAAAGTATTGAACTGCCTTTGTGGGTCATGATTGAAGGCAACCCTAACTGCAGCGCCTCTGCTTTCTTCAGATTGTGAGCTTGTCCCCGATATTCAAGGTAAATGTCTGTGCATGTGCTGCAAAGAAGGCAACATGGCCATGTCGCCTTTACTGTGGTTGCCTGACCATCAAGTGAAGTACGTACCGGACTGTCTAAACTGTGAGACCCATTCCATCTGGATTCTTACCCTCTCCTGCCATGCTCCCTGTGCCAGGTCTGCCTGCAGGAGAAAGCCCAGACTCACCAGCACAAAGGACGCCCTGGTGGGCTCCACCAGATTCCCTCATCTAGAAGCTTAGGGGGTCAGAACTGACCTTACTTGGTTTTAATTGGGCTGCTAATGAACTGTAAGTCTCAAGAGCTGCTGTTTTTCTTCCCTGAATGGAAAGAGCTTGTAGAATTTAATAACAGCTAAATTGCAGGGTTCTATTAAAATGAAACATGATCCAATACACATTATTCTGTGAAGGTATACATAAAAAGCTACTCGAAAGCTGAAGTATTTATATGAAAAAAGTCTTGCACACAGCAGAATTTAATTTCTCTCCTTGAAATGACAGAAGCTTGATAGTGGTGTAGTATTTCTTGGTTAGAACAAAATTATTGTAAAAATTACTCAAAAGATTTTAATTTTCATGAATGTATTCACACTTTGCTGTAAAGGATTTTTAAATGTAATGGGTTGCTTTGAAAAGATACCTATATAATAAAAATAACAAGAAAAAATCTGTTATCAGAGATATTACAACTGTATTATTATTATTTCTCTTTTTTAAAACTAGCTGGTTTAATTATTTGATTTGGTATCTCTGTAGGACACTGGAATCACCTGATTATGACAGAAAGTAATAGCACATTTACATGGCTTGAAATCAGGACTAGGTATTATGCCAGTAAAAGAAAACAATAACGTATCACTAAACCAGTTATAAAAAATACCACTATGAACTTGTGAAGAAATGACTGTAGTACTGTTTATAAACAATTAATTTTTAAATGTATTTTATTCTGTCATAGCGTCTATATGCAGCAAGCTGCCAGCAAGTTTTTTAACTCAGTGGTGTTGAGAGGAAACAGTTCAGGTGTTGCCCAGTTTACAGGGTGCTAAAAGCCATCCAGCTGTTTACTCTGATTTGGAGGGAAAAGGTTTTCACCAGTGAACTGTGTGACTCGCCAAGCTGATCAGCACCCATAGTCCTTGTATAAAATCAGTGAGGCAAAACACTTCCAAATAAGACCCTGGCCCTGTTGCATGCTCTGCCTTTCGCTGCTCCCCTCTGATTGATACAAACTAAGGTGCTTTTCTCCTTTTCTCCCATGGATATGTTAACTCCTTTTCTGACCTGAAGAATAAAAGCTCACTTTTGTGGTTTGTGGACTCCTTTTTCTTCTTGACAGAGATACTTGCCTGTCTTTCACTCAGGTATTTTCCTCACTAAGAAGTCAATGTCAGCTTTTTACCCTCCTTGATGCACAGTGGATTTTTATTCCTAGAATTTTTAAAGCAGATAAAAAGGTTAAATGCATGAATGCAAGTACTTGTGTAAATGCATGAATGCAAGTGCTTGTGTAAATGCATGCTTGCCTGCAGAAAGAGAGTGCTGCACTCTGCTTTTTATACCAGTTCCTAATTTTTCTGATTTCATTAACAGTCAAGGAGAGAGTCTTCATTATATTAGTGTCAAAGCAGAATTACTCTAAGGGAGTCCCTTTAACAGAATTACTCTGGACTTGCACCGTATAATAAAGTTCAGGATTTCTATTCCATGTCTTCACAGATGGAAAAGAGTAAGAAATCAATATTCATTTTTTAAGGCACTTTTACAAAGACATTCTTACTTGCTATTTATAGTTCTGTTTTTAGATATTAAACTGTGACAGAAATAATGAAAAAAATGAGGAGCATTTATGTTTGGCTGAAACTTTTGGCTGAAGTAATAGTTACCAGAAATCAGTATGTTTTTCAGCTTGAGCTGTCAGCCTTTGATATATCTATAGAGCGATGGGATCAAATAATTTCTGTAATTACACTTCATAATTCTGGTATAATAGTAGCTAAATCTCATAACAGTTTGTAACACTACAGAAAAATAATAGAAAATCTACTTTAAAAAATCCCATTCTCATCTTGCTCAAAACAGAGTAAGTTATTTGAAAGCCAGAGAGTTAGTTACATTAACTTAAAGCTTATTGTAATTAAGAACTTTACACAAAGGCATTTGCCAAGGCATCACCACAAAGAGACAGAAATAGAAACAGAGCTCAGTAGTACCTTTTTACATCCAAAAAAAAGAGGACAGGCTGTATCAGTTCTTTGAATGCAGAGTCCTGGCTGACAGGCTGCAGCTTCTCTGACATTCGGGTTTGGGTCAAACATCCACTGCTGAAGTGGATCCCCCAGATGTCCCATTTTAACACGCTTTGGTTTGGTTTTCAGGTAGGTTTGAGTTAGCAACATTCTTTCTGGAGAGGCTACACTGGAAGTTGCCACCCCATTGTATACTAAGTACCTCCAAACCTCAATGAGGACCCAACATTCGACCTGATGGCTGTTCTGGTAGACAGCGTCATGCTATGTGTGCACTAGGCTGCTCAGCCTGAGCAGCTGGGTTATACCTGTTGTATAGTAACACTCCTGAGCTGTTACCCAGTGAAGATGTAGGGTACTCATATATTACTTCTCCTGTATTGTTCTGTATTACTTGCTAATATAGCCATAGCTTTAAACTTACACTAGTAGGTTGCTGATATGTTTTGAAAGCATCAAAATGAAGCCCAGGTTGGAAACTTCAGCTTTGTTGACTTTCAGTGGGATCCAAATGCTCTTCATGTGTTTCTTTATCTTCCTTCCCAAACAATTAAAAAATCTACATACCTCTATTAAGCCTCTGAATAGGGAAACTGTAGCAGAGATTAGGAATAAATAAAGAGACTTCTATTGACATTAACATGCAGCCACCATAAAATGAATCTCAGCAGCTGCTTAGTGGTGCAAAGCAGCTTGCTCAGCAATTTGTACCATGAAGTGGAAAAAGAACCTAAAAAGCCATCTCACTTTAATAGGAATTTAGCCAGGACATAAGAATTAATGCTGAAGTTAACAATCCTAATCTAAGGAGATGTGCTACAGAAATTTTAATAAGCATCAGGAGAATTTTGGGTTTCTATTTCATCTGGGAGGGATACCAAAAATAACCCACGGATCCTGAGGTGATCCAACTGAGGAAGCCTACTGACCTTGCCTAAATCTAGCTCACTTTGTCTGTAAAATCTCAGAGAGCACCAGGCCAGGTGGCCCAGGGAAATACATGGGTGTATTTACATGTATATTGTGTGTATTCTTCCAGACAAGATGCAAAGTTACAGAATGTGTTACGCATTTCAGATATATTCAGGGAAGAACAAAAACCAGATGTGTAGCAACCTGGATTTGCTGTGGTGAAAAGACAAAAAATCCTTTTGACTTAAACAAAACCAAGATTTAAATAAGCTTCTTAGTGATTTCCGCTTTTATTTAGGAAACATTCATTTGCTCAATCTTAAACACACTGGCTTATTAAACAAAGCTCCTTTGACATCTTTGGCATCATGATCTGGCCACAGTTTTGCTAATTTGGGTGATTCCTATTTTAACTCTATGAGTTATTCATTTGAATCTCGCTTGTCTCTACTAGGCATAATTGGCAAGTGTACAATAAACAGGATGCATAAAAGCTGATACTTTAATGCAGTGACTGTAATTTGATTAAGCTACATCCTACTCTGAAAAAAACCCCTTATTATGTAGCAGTAAAAACAAATTTCTGTACGGGCTGTACTACTTACCCTCAGTAAATAAGATGCAGTAACATCTGAGCATATGAAGCCTGCCACATGTAGCTGACTGGGAAGTGCTTTCTCTTTCCTTTTCCTGTTTCTTTTCCCTCTTCCCCTTCTTCTATTTTCTTCTTTTATTTCCCTTTTTTTTTTTCCTTTTACTTTCTCTTTCCCTCTTTCATTTTAAAACCGTGTTATGATAATGGTGGATTGACAAGAAGCATACATGATTTCACGCTATAGTTATCATCAAAAATAAAACATTTTGACTGTACATTGTCACGCTATTCTAATATGTTAAAGTATGCCTCTTACTTAAGCAAAATTGTAAAAAAGATAGGATGCGTATGTACATTTTTTGATCTAACACTTATTATTGAAACTCTAAAGAAAGACTGCTGAATCCGCAGTGTTAAGTAGTGGATTTTTATACCTAGAATAAAGAATAAGTCTGTTTCTCATTTTGATTTTACTGCTTGACTACAGACTGTAGAATTTAGAAGCAGAGACTAAAATGAAGAGAGGGTGTTAAACAGGTGGACAAAAAATGGAGGAGAAAGAGTTGAGCCTTTATGTTCACAACACCATCAGTCTGTGGATGAGAAGTATTATTATTATTTCTGCTAAATTTTTAGTCATATTTGGCAAATGTATATTAATCCCTTTTTTGTTCCTTTCACCAACATGCTCTTCAAATTTTGCTGATCCTTCCTAAATAATGTTTCTCAGCTTTGGGTTTTGCTTTGGGTTTTCTTATTCATTCCAGAGCTAAACCACATCACAGGGCCTTGATCACCTCCCCTCTCAATTGCTGCAGCCTCCTTTTCCCTTGACAAAAGCAGTCTTGCCCCAGCACTACAGCAAAGATTTTTCTCTAGGTCTCTTACACTGACCATGCAGCCTCTCTTTTTGATTCCCTCCACATGCTTTCGCTTCTGTATATCAAATATAAGCTGCTTGTCTTCACTTCCACCGATTTTTATGGCCTATTCCCACTGTCATCTCTCATTGTGACAGACTGAACTACCACATAGGTGGAAAAAACACCAAGCAGCTGGCTGCAATTAACCACCTATCTTTTTAAGAGCTGGTGGGAGCAAGGAGAGATCTAAGTGTCATATAATCAGACCCAGCTCATTCTGAGAACACCTCCTGTGGTGAAGAAGGGTAGATGTTGAAGACATATCAAAGGGAAAACAGCTCAGGGAAAGGAGGAAGGATGAAAGGCAAGAGCTCAGTGAATTAAAATAAAAGAAGGACTGCAACTGAAAGTAGTTGGGGACCCAGCAATCCCACAACTAAGTGCAATGCAATGCAGTGATGAAACACAGATGAAAGTGCTCGAGAACTGTTTGCCACAGCTCTCTCCCATTGCTGAGCTGGTGTTTTATTGGACTTAATCTGCTGTAAATAGTGGGTGTGACCCTTCTGGGGAGAGCACTGCAAGTGCCTGATCTGCAAGCTGTCTGAAAACCTACTGCGTATGTGAGGGTCAATTATAATTACATGCTTTATGCAGTGAATGTGTACCTCTATGGGACCCAAAGCATGAAGAAATCCTTGCCCTGGGCAAGTCACAAAGTCTGAATTCACACTGTTATCTTCCAGAGCAACTTGGGCAGAACGAAGAGGACTCCTGCTTGATTGTGCTCACCTGCCTTTAAATATTTGCAAACTTCTCTCAAAGTGACAACCTCTGTAAAGAAATTGCAAGTGTGCTTACAGACAATCCTTGATTGGACTGCTTATCTTTGTGAAGGCCACCAAAAGCTTAGTTTAGTTAAACTATGTTTGTAACTGTCCATTTTAGTAGAATATAATAGTCATTTGGGATTTATGGCTTAGCATCTTGCCCTTTTGCTCTTTGCAAGGATTCTCAAGGATGACTGTAATCAAAGATCTTTCTGTGCAAGTCCTTGTAATAAATCTTTCATCCCAGTTGGGAGATGTTTCACTCTCTTGCACTTTGTGTTCAGTGTTTAATTATCTTTTGTTGTTTAAGGACATGAATAAAGACAAAAGCAGAAAGCAGGACTCACAGCATCCTTCCATTGTGAAAGTCCTTTCATACTATGTTGGCTAAAGTAATTCAAAGTTTTTTACCATTTCTTGCATATTTTTAGCATAGGATGACATTAGCTATTTTGCTTTTGGACAAGGGGAAAGAAGAGTGTTTGCACAAAGGCTTGTTTTCTAGGCTGGACTCAAAATTTTAGCAAATGCATCTGCATTGCTACAAGGATGAATTTTTCCATTGAACTTGGCACTCGCTCATTTTTTAGCTAGCCACTTTGAAGCCTTTGGCACTGCAAGGCTGCTGGGTCCCTCAGCCCCTCTTCTGTACTTCCAAACATGAAATAAAATTTTACAATATTCATTTTAGCAGTTGAAGAGACATTTTTTACATTACAAAGAAAATGAAGACTCCCTTTCTACAAGAAGTGGCATGGAAAAGATGAGGGGTAATGTGTACAAGTTACTCACAAGGAGATTCCAGTTTTATAATAAGAAAAAATTTCTCTCAGTGAGAACTGTAGAGCACATAGGCTTTTATGTGAAGTCCCAACTGCTCAGGCTTTAACAATCAGTTACCCTTCCTAAAGACAGTTTCCAAAGTCTCTGTCCACTGTTACACAAACATACTGCATTAAACCAATTCTTATATATATGGTTTTTCAAGGATGAGTCAAGTAAGGAGGTTCAGATAAACAAAAGTTTTCCAAAACAATTTAGCTCAGCTAGCATTAAAAATATTCTTAGAAATACCCTCCTTTTTGTATTGAAAGACTTTAACCTTCAGTCCCATTTTTAAAATGTCATGTGTATTTCATGTATAAAACTAACAATAACCAGTACAATAAATGTCAAGTGGCTTCATTTTAAAACATTGCTTTAATTTCTATAACTCTCTTACTATGAAAAGAAATGTCATATGTAAAAAATATAAGACTGTTCATCTATCACTACCCCTAATATGCTACCAAGGATGTCTCTTTAACCTTAACTGTTCTTCAGTGAAGCATTTAATTTCTCATTCTCTGTTCTTGCGGTGCTTCTGTCTTTGCTCAAAAACTGAATTCTTTTTAACATTGAAATTGCCTGAAATGCATTTATTAAACAGTATGATTATAAAGTTTTCAAATATGGATGGAAAGTCAATATATTTTGCCCAAGAGCAGTGTGCTCATTTTTTAATTTTTGCAAACAGAATTTTTTAGCAGCTTTACCAAACATTGACAAAATGCTATATTTATTATTTATATACTGGCTTTAATGAATGAACCATAGATCAAACTTAATCATGATGTCAAAAAAAGACAAGAACTGAAAAAACTCATATATGGTGAAGTATTTGACCTTTTGCAATTAGAGAAGGAAGCACAACACAGGTGTCTTTTTGTAGTTAGCAGTAATACTCCTGAGAAGGTACCTACATTGCAAGTTACAATGTGTTTCTACTCAAAACCAGTTCAAGTAAAGTGGAAACATAACTTCACAGCACAGTCCTTATTCAAAGTATAGGTTGGTGTTTATAATCACTAGCACACCAAATCATGGGCCATGCTGTCTTTGATGCTGGTATAGACAATATAATTAGCTTCTGTGGGATTTGGTTAACAGGAGAGAGAAGAACTAAATGCACAGCTTAATACATTACCTGTCAGGTTAGGGTACTGATGATTATCTTTGTTAGGATCAAAGTGAAAACCATTAGAAATGAAAGACCAGAGAAATCACTGACTGCTTAAAAAAAGAGCAGGTATCATTATTTTTTTCCTTTTGCCTTTTCTTAGCTCAGTTTTCTTACTCTTTTTTGCAACCACCAAGAAGCTGTGAACTTCCCAGTAGCCTCAAATGATCTTTCTTTTGGATAATGCTTACTTCATAATTCATGTATTATGTTTTAGTTATCAAAACACAGCATTCCTTTTTTCATAAGATACCTTTTTTTTACATTGGATTTTAAAGCAAAAATGGTTTTTTGGATATCCGGCTGTATTTTGACTTACAGTTTTATTCAGAGATGCCACATGCCTCTGATCCCACCTTTTCTCTCTCTGAATGTACCAGTTTTCAGGCTTTAGCTGTTTTTGGAGGGAGCCCTGCATCTCAAAGTGGCTATTGTAGAAGTTCCTTATATATCAGCATTGGCGAAGACTAGCCCTTCACCCACCTTATCTGCCCTCTTCAGGATTTTGTAAATCTTTCTGTGGTCTTCCCTCAGGCATCTCTCCTCTAACTCAAACCTGCTTAACCTTTTCACACAAAACAGCTGCTCCATCTCCTCAATCATTTTTGTTGTACTTCTCTGTGTCCTTTCCAACAACAGTCCTATCAGAGATGTGGAGGCTGAAACTGCCCATAGTAACAGCTAACTGATTTAATCCTCAATTCTTAACTATTGATTTAATCTTCTGTATAGAATTCTGGTAGTTCAAAGTATGGATTTTCTTGAGCGTGACTGGTATAATGTTATGCTAATGATTAGGTCACTTAAAACTGTGCTTTGAAAACAGTAATTTTTTTAAAAGCTGCATTATTCTTTGACCAGCAAGGTGCCCTGGAAGTCAAGCACAGGGAAACTCAACATTACTACACCTAGCCCTTGCCTGGGAGCCTGGGAAGAAGTTCTTTGCTGTAAGGGTGGTGAGACACTGGAATGGGTTTCCCAAGGAAGTTGTGAATGCTCCATCCTTGGCGGTGTTCAACTCCAGGTTGGACAGAGCCTTGGGTAACATGGTTTAGTGTGAATTGTCCCTGCCCAGGGACTGGAACTAGATGATCTTAAGGTCCTTTCCAACCCTAACTATTCTATGATTCTATATCCTTGCTGCCACTTCTCACAGGGCTTCCGTATGAACACCCCTGGACTCATACTAGTGCAAAAGAAAGGAGCTTATTTCTCCTGTTTACTTGGTAATAAAAAGCATAAGTAGCATGCCAAACATCCCCGTGCTCCTTCTGGAATTGCAGAGACTTTAATCATTCACAGACTCTTCCAGAACACTTTTTTCCGCCCCCATCTCTTAAATGCCTTTAAAGCCTTGTCGTGAGCAGTGTAGAAAATGGGGCATAGATTAGCTTAAATGTTTCCATCTGGAGGGAATGTAGCTGTAAATTAGTGGACTCAAAGAAAGTAGTTAAATGCACATAAAAATGAAGTCCTCTCAAAACACAGCGCTGCTAATGACACGACATTTAGTTATGTGTTCATAGACAGGCTCTAACCAGTGTCAGTGGTGAAGGTAGGCATTTAGCTTTGCTTAGAAAGCGTGAAGTACCTGCTTGTAGAAGATATCAGTTATCAAAGGAGAACAGTTCTTTTCAATGTGTGTATAATTGCTGTTATCAATTTCAAAGCTTTGGAGTATTAAGTAGCTGACATTTTGTATTGGTCTGTGTGACATATGAGTTGCTGTGTGTTTATGTAACCTGCATGGTTTAAAAAGTGATACTTAAGTATCAGGCTTAGTGTTGCCCTAAAAAACCCAGGGTTTTTGTTGTTGTTGTTGCTATTGTTGTTTGGTTTGATTCTTTGTCTGCAAAGAAACAACATACACAAAATGATACTTAAATGGTTTGCTTGAGCTAGGAATCAGGACAGATCCCTGAAGAATATCCAATGACTTAATAGGTTATGAGTATAACCGGCCAGATATTTGATAAAATATTTTTACTAGAAAAAACTACTTTGCAGAACTAAATCAGCCACATAGAAGACAGACTTACTTTTTTTAACAGCATATTCATATACAAATATAGAAGTCATTGGTGCTGCACATCCAACATTTGCAAATAACAGTGTCAGTATTTCTATAATTAAATTGACTGTATTTTTGAAATTAAAACTGTAAATATATATGTATATATATGTATACATTAGAAAGAAAGAAAGACCCTGGGAGAGAGAACAGCCCAAATTTGAGCAAAATACTAAACTATAGGAGATTGACCTATAAAAATGTAATGATACTTTTGCCTGGTTAGTGAGCTAAAGTGACTCACTGAAGGATCAGGCAATTTTCTGACCCTGCAGACTGGAAGAAGTAAGAGCAGGAAGACTTTTTTCCGGTAGCAGTGAGCTTTTAGGTCTGCTTAGATATATGCAAATATGTCATCAATTTGCTATGCTGAATTTTGAGGAGAGTGTGTGTGTTAAGAGGTTCAGGGCTACTCCATCTTAGTTTGGCAGTAGGAGGTATGTTGAGATCCTGCTCATTCTGAACTCTTCCTGCATGCAAAGCCAGTTCATCCCAAGTGAGACCGAGGGGATCTCCCTCTAGAGATCTTTCAAAAAATTTACCCCACTGTTATGATGATACTAGAAACTGATGCATTTAAAACCACTAGTTTACCAGGGCTTAAGCAGTGGAGGGGAAGCAAATGTTAGGACTAGAACCTACTGTATTTAAATATGTACAGATTTCTTATGAGGAATTAATATTGCTATGACACTCTTCCTCCTGATTTATTTCCAGAGTTTTTGCACACTTAACAAAGAAAAAAATAAATAATTATTGTGGAGTTTCAGAGACATAATGAGTTTTTTGGAAGTGCACATAAGAATCCCAGCTACACTGAAACAGAGACTTCACATCTTTTCCCCTCACGATTTGTAAAGTAGAATTACTTTAAGTGATACAGGAAATTAAGAAAAATCCTTGAAAGATCTTAAAAATCATAGGAGGATTCTGTAGGCTAAAACATTCTCCAATTAATTACAAAACTTGGAACATGTCTAAACATCCATGATGGCATTTCTGCAGCTGTAATTTCCACTAATGCCCAGGTTCTTAATAGAAACATAATCCAGAAGAAAAATCCTCTTCATGCTTAACATTGCTTTCTTGTGTATGATTAGCTTGTGCTTATATTCTTATGAACATCAGGAAGATTGCTGTGATGGTCTTTCCTGTACTTTCAATGTAAGTGCAGACTAGGTTCAGTTCTATTCCTTTCGTTGGAACAAGGAAATGGTTAAAAAAAAGCCATGCTTAAAATCTACTGACATTTGATGGCTGTGTTTGTGCTTCAGGTGGGTGCACTTAATGATGTAAACCACTGTTCTATCTCTTTCTATCTCCTAGATTATCTGCTCTTGGGGACCTTTCAGAGTACAGCTTGACTGTTCTCTAAGTAAATACAGGGATGCACAGAAGAGACAGAGGGCAGTGGGAGAACAATTTTTTACCAGGTCTCAGTGCAATGCAGAAATATGCTATAGCTTCAGTGTAGATTCAAAATCAGTATATCATATATTCATGGTGTCCTTATTTATGTTTCTGTTAAGGTATGGTATTAATCCTAAAATCCCCTTTTCTCATATTAGTTTAAAACAGGGTAAAGTGGAAGCTGCAATTCTGAGCCCCATGCAGATAATAAGAGCAGGAAAAAATGTGATGCAACTGTACAGATTTTGTTGTTGTTTACTCTCAGCTATTAACTGGTCAGCTCAGAACCATGCCCTTGCACAAAGCACTGGTAGTGACAGCAAGCTATTAGCTTACAGCACCTTGGACACAAGGGGAAGGAGAGAAAAGTATAGAAAAGCATTTTCAGCAGACTTGGAGATAACAGGCAATTAGACCTGCTATGTGCATACAGATTTTCACTGAAAATCCTCAGTGTTTCACTTGATGTGTGTGTGTGTAGGGCATGCATGAACTTGAAGCAAATCTCTTGATAAAAAGGCTCAGAATGGTATATATGACACTTTTGTGATAAGTAATGGAAAGATAACTCTTGAAAAAACATTTAATTGATGCTTCACATTATGATTTCTCTGATCGCAAACATAGTTTAAGAAGGTCCTAGTCCCTTCTGTTTGCAGCTGCTTTCCTCTCATAAATCACTGTCTGCTTTGTTGTGCCAATGCAACTGTTTATACATGTTTTTTTTCTCTGAGAAGTATGACTCATATTAACTAGAGCTCATACCCTCTTCCTGGTTTTAATCCTAAATCCTTTTTCACTGATCTGGTTGACAGCATACCCCCACAACAAATTAAATCCCATGATGAAGGATTAGGTTGCTTGCTACTGTCCAGCCTAACTAAGCCTACTGCTAAACAAATGAACTTGTTTGTTTGTCTCTACTTCTGCACTTGTGAAGACCAAATAACTGATTCTGGGAGATAGACCAGCAACAAAAATAACACTCTAAACAACCAGCTCAAAACACATCCTTCCGTGTAGGTTTGGGATCCTTGGCTGGCTCACAATGGGGTCAGTGTAGGTGTAAGTCCTTGATCAGCTCAACTACAATATGAAGCAGCAGTGTGGCATGTGTGTTAGAACTACCTTGAGATGAGTAATTCGATTGCTGCTGGAAAATAGTACTGTAAGATACAGCTTTGGCATAAACCCCAAATGGGTTACTCCCATGGGAATCGCATGTTATTCATGTGTTTCTGTTGGGTGAAGGTGCTAACCTTATGTGCAGCGGCCGAAAGCTCCTGATTCAAGATTCAGGAAAGTCTTCTTCATTAGATCTTTATTTATGTCCTTTTTTGGAGGGGATTTTTTTTTCTTTTCCCTTTCATCACGTCAAAAGCTGTACTAACAGCAATCGGTATTATATTGCTCCCCAAGAGCCTGATTTTGCTACCATAATTTACACAAATAATTTCAACTTGTTTAACAAGTCCCAGTGGGAATATCTTAGGAACTACGTGGGCAGATAAGTAGCACATTCAGGGATTAAGTTCTAAACTTAATGTAAAACTACCTGTTTCTGGGCACTTCTTGTAAGGTCTTGGTTCACATTTTCCTGTTATGTATTCACTACTATAAATCTCTGACTGACTTTACTTTTGTAATGCAGTTCAATGGTAAATACTTGTGTGTTAAAAATATCTTATGGCACAAGTTTTTGTGTCTGTTGCCAAGTTCCTTTTTTTTTTTCTTTCTTTTCCACAATGTAAAGAAGAAAAAAGAAATGGTTTATAAGAATACAGTTAATAATGTTTTTATGATTGACTGTTAAAAATGGTAGATGCAATATCTATTCCAAGCAGATGGAAGAGGTAGAAAGAGGTGTAATTATTCAGACTATCATAAATTACAGATATTTTAAAGAAGTAGGGATAGTTGGAATTTGAGGAGTTTTACTTTCATTGTTTTTACCCTGTAAGTCTTTTAGTTCCTTAGATTAGCACTACAGAAATAACTGACTAGTCCTGCCATGATACTATCAAGAGTGCTTATGCTTCATTTAATAAAATAAAGATATTTGTTTTGAGTTTTATTGGTTTAGAATGTACATTAGCAAGCAGAATCTTGTTCCGAAGCTTGCTGTATGAATTTAAGTGTCCTTGCCAGGGAAAGGACTGTTCATTTATTGTTCCCATATTTCCACCAATTAAAAGTGTGCTCAGTTTGTCTTCCTGCACATTTGATCAGCTGTGCCCTGTCTCGCAGGCCTTGTTAAAAATTCCAGACAAGCAATATTAATAATATAAGTATACATTTACAAACAATACATACATCAATTAGTTTTCCTTGTTTTTATTAGCATGTTGATGGGTATGAAGTAGACAATCCTTCATGCTCCTTTCCAGCTTCTGTTATTATTATGCCAGCATTCATAAATAAGCAGAGCTCTGTTTTTCAGTGATCTGGCTGTGATTAACTCTCTCATTCCTTCTAAGCAATGTTTGGCATAAACTGTGGAAGGTATTCTTGCTAAAAATCTGTGTAATTTTTGTAGCTATGAGTGGTTAATCGATTAAGGCAAAACAGAGTCTAGTTCTGAAAACAAGTCCGGTTGTGCTTTTCGCTCTTCTCAGGACCTGTGTCATTTTAAAAATACCAGAGACCTCTCAACTGTGTTTGCTAATCACCTCTCTCTTCCTTCACAATGGTGCTTAACCAGAGAAAGTTTCTAATGGACCTATTATTTCTGCATGAAAACAAATGTAGAAAGTGACTTCTATCTTGTAGAAAATACACTCTTAATACAGAGGCGTGTTCCAAATTGGTCTCCTTGATTTTTGCATGTAGAAGGATCTGACTTATTACACTGTAGCACAAATTATTTTCTCCAGCATCTGATTTTGTTCTGCTCCAGACCCCCCTTTTGTTTGAGAATAATGTTGAAAAGAAAGATGGTTTTGTCATAAGGAAAATGATTTCATGTCAAACCCCAAACTTGAATAGTTTAAATTTTCCGGTTTTGTAAGAGGGTTCTTTTTACTTCCCAGCTACCCAAATTCTCTGAACATCACTTATACTTTCTTTATATTTGTATATCAAATGGAGATTTCAGTTTAAACCTCATACACTGTATTTTATCTACTCAGTCTTCTAAAGGCGCTACTTATATTTATTTTTAGGATGCACAAAAACTTTTTTCAATCTCTTAAAAATCCTTTAAGACCTAGCTAATCTAGGCAAACTGACATTTAATCAATTTCTTTATTTACATTCTGACCTTAACTGTAATGCTTGAAATCACCTTACAGAGAAAAACTACTGTATATACTTAACTGTAAAACAATAGAGTGAATATAAAGCCTCATCAAAGAAAGAGATGAGATAACAAATTGATTTATTCCAATAAACAGTAAATGAGTCAAGAGAATTCAGCTATTGTGGAACTGAGTGAGAATAGAAAAGAAGAATGTATAAAATGACTCTAAGGCTTCCTAAAGAAGGTTCACACAGTGAAGGAGGATGTAAATACATGTTGTACATAAAATGACTCAGTACACTGTACTAGTGTTAAAAGCCTAAAAGCCTCATTATTTATATTTTCTGTTGACTGGGGTATTTTTAGGAATTTTCAAGTGTAGTGATTGCGGAACAGCTCCATGTTTCTCTAGATGTGATCTATGCTGTGAAAATTGTGCGCATAGGAGGCTTATGTATCAGAACTGCTGTCATATTCCCATATTTCTTTTTTTGTTGAATAAACCATTTCAAAGTTGGACCAGTGAAGATGTTTCTGCTTTTGGTTAAGACTATTTTTGCAGGACTGGGTACTGATATTCCTAAATAACTAATAGAAAAAGTCTTCCATAACCTTTTCTTGGGCTTTTTGTGGGCACTTTTTTTCCATGAGTCATCACATAGTACTTGAAAATTAAGCCTAAACTGATGAAAGAGTATAATTCCATAGCCATGCCATACACTGAAAGGTGATTTTTTATTTCTTTATCAAGTCTTTAGTATATGGCCACAGCCAAATGCCTTTTTCTTAGTATGTTTTCTTAGTATGTTAAAATACATAATACCTTTATTATATCCTTTTTTTTGTCAATACCTAACTCTTAAATATTCTTTATAATATATCTCTTTATTGATGCTCTGTGGAGTGGCTAGGTAGATTCTTTCTGACTATTGTGTGGTTAATAGATAGCATCAGAAACACAGGTTTTTATAATAAACAAGCAACTTAGGTGAACAAATTGCTGCAATACCTAAGAAGATGCTCAGCAGAAACAGTCAGCATCTGAAATACAGTTAGAGGTATCTGTTGCTCCATGAATTAGGGATACACATGCAGTAGTGGATAGGCATGTGTACAATGCCTATATATCCCCCAGATGGCCTGGCTGAAATGCTCTGCATGTTTTGTACTTTCCGTCTGCTGTGCTGAGTGCCTGCAGGCACAGTAATGCTCTGCTGCTTCTGCTGGCACAAGCAGTCACTGGTGAGCTTCTGCAGCCTCTCTGCAGTGTTACCAACCTACACACAGAGCTTTAGTTGGGCCATCTAAGACAGATACTGTGAGACAGTTGGGGAGAAGATTTTATTTGGTCAGATAGCTAATCATGTTGTGAACCTCAGCTCCAGGAAAGACTCTTTGGTCACCAAATGGCTGTAATAACCTTGTGAGGTACCAGGCATTTGATAACTTTAACCATACTTGCACTTTTTGCCATTTGGAAAAGAAGTGTTCATTTGAAATTTATCATGATGAACATTAACAAGCACTAGAAATCCTCAGTTGCCTATGGCACTCTCATAGCTGCAAAGTCTACAGATGGTTGACTTTTGAAATTATTTCTGAATAGGTTCACATGCTTCGGGTAACAATATAGTTGCACTGAAGTTTAAAACCCCTTTAACAGTGTAATGCCAACTGAAATACTAGCAGGCTGCCAACCTTCATCCTGGCCTTTACATGCTAGACGGATTGTTACTCCTAGACCTATAAAAGCTGTACATTAAAATATGAATTCTATCCATTTACTGTATAACTTACTGCATTATTAGTGATTTTTATTAATCCCATGAAAAAGCAAAATCTCTGAAGTGAGCTCCGCAGGCGTTGCTGGACAGCTATCACTGCTCCTTACTCCTCACTGTAGTCGTGTTGTCTCAGTGTGAGAGCACTCTGAATACCTGTTAGTTGCTTCCCAGGATTAATCAGTATGATTTCTGAGGCTGAGCTGCATCATTCATGTTGAACTACCTGGGAAATTTCAAAGATTTTGGGTAGTCAATCACTTAGCCATTTGGGACTGGTGAATTGAAAGACTGTCAAGACCACACATGCTGTTTTCTTATGTTTTTGGTTGCTTGGCTATTATAGTGAGTTTACCCTTGGGCCAGTAGGACAGATTTGCCCAGATGACATTCTGTCACTAGCAACAAAGCCCACTGTATCCCCATGAGCATTAGAAATAATTGATGAGGAAGTCTGACTTTCATCACCTGCTCAGTGTGTGAGCTGGCTCTATTTTTGTTTCACAAACCAGATTAGGTTGTCCTTGGGCATAAGATGGAGTATGATGAAAAAAAACATAGGCTGGGGGGTTTTAAATGGTCATGTAAGTATGAATTAATAAAAAACCCCAGGATCTCCAATTTGTGAAACACCATGTAACTTACAGCAAAGATCTTAAGCTTATAAACATTTTTCTGAGTTCATGAGATACACAGATGTTAATAACATATTACTGTGGATTTCAAGGTTGGCAGCTCTTGCTTTCATTTGTCAAACCATTCTGTCGATTGAAGGGACTGGCCTCTAGTGTGCTGTGGGCACCTTTGCTGGTTTTATGAGTTATAATCTACCAATTGTGATTTTTAAAGTTATCTGTCAGCGTACCCTTAACCATTCGATGGTTTCTCTTTGTTGCTGGTTAGACAAATTAAAATATTCAACTGATGACCCTTTTCTCCTTTCAGGTGCAAGAGACAATTGGGAATATCAATGATGATGTTAAGAGTAGGAAACCCTGTGACAGAATCCTCTCAAATTGTCTTTGTTGCCTGTCAGCAATTTAAAACTGGCACTGTGTGCTGACAGATGTAGTGATTCATTAGTAAAATCATTTGGAGAAAAAGAATTCACAAATTCCACAACTGTCATCTGAGCATAAATTTAAGCTGTATTTTTCTCCTTTTTATGAAATTTGGAAGACAAATATGTTAGTGTTCATGCTATACTTTTCCAGCTTTTATATCACAATCTAACTCTATAGAAGTGACATAATTCATGAACGTATTTTTTAATATTAAAAAAAAAAGTGTAGCAGTTCTTTTTTTTGCAGGAAATAATAAGGGTTAGAAGAATATACATTTCCATGAGTGCATCCAAGGAGGATACTGAATTTCTGGCTTGTTTGTAGCTATGAAAAAGTGAAGGGAAAAATTGCAGATGAAAGGCTACGATCTAACCCTGTATGAAAGCTTCGGTAGAGTTAAGATGAATATATTGGTAATAAGTGCACAACAATTTTTGCTCCTTAGCTTGGACAATTTAAAACTAATGCAGGTCTCAGCTGGTTCAGAATACAGTCTCCGCTGACTGAAGAGCAGAGAACCAAACATGTAGTTTCGTATAGTATTCTATTGCTACATTGTCTTGTCATTAGTTGGAAGAAAAAATATAGCTCATTCTCTAGGAGAAGAGCCAGTCTTTCTATTCTATAATGTCTTCTTTCTCTAACCACAACAATGAACATAGCTTCATCTTCAAAAGAGATATGATGTGTTTGAGAAGATCATATAATTTCCTTCACCTTTTATACATGTTTTTGATACAGAGTATGAAAGTTTGCTTGTGAATTAGGTACACATGGATTAGTAAGGACCACTTATGATTTTGGTCCCCTTTCAAGAACTTAAAAAGTCCCTGGGAATACAAAAACCATGACAGATTGCTGAAAGTTTGCAGTAAACACTGGTTTGAAAAGCTTGTAACAATCTCCATCTGTTCATTGCACACTTGAAAAGGCTCACAGAGCCTATGCAGTAATACAAAGATTCCTGTGATGGCAAATCTTTTCTTGGGAGGATTGTTTAATTTCACTTGTGCTGTTTGGGGACAAGAAACTTCCTAAATGCTTATTAACAAGCTTTTTGTTTTGTTTTCAGTGAAGACCATAATTCAAGAGATTTTCATTCCAGAGTCTGTTTTATACTGATATGTATCATAACTTCTCTCTTCTCAAAAGTTCACCAACAAGTAAACAAGGAATCCTCAAGCATGAAGTGCATCAGCTTTCTGAACTAGTTTCTGACAGTAGTGATTCACATAAGTCTATGATCTAGTAAGGATGCACATACTGGACTTCAGTCACAGTGCTACATACAGGCCAGTGCTTGCAAATTGGCAAGCTCTTACTTGCTTAATCCTGGCATCAGGACTTTACGTAGTAAGTTGATGTAATACTTAATAAAAATCAAAAGGATTTTCGAAAAATGTACATACATTATGAGAATCTGATTAGTTATTGTTAGCCTGGATGATGTCTGTCTTTTACAGTTTTTTCCCCTCTTGTGTTTAGCAGCAAGATTTTGGAGGGCTAAACCTTACAAAGTTTGTTTTGTGACACATCTATTTAATTTACTGGATAAAAATAAAAAAAATAGAATGATATCACGCTTCTTTGTAAAGTTGCTTTCCTTCATAATTCACTTCTTAAAGTTTTCTGTGGAATATATACAGATACAGATTCTCAGAAATGAAACTACTTAGGAATAATGTAAGAGCAATTACAATTACTTGTATAATGACAGAAATGTTAAACACACTAGAAATTACTTCTGTGTTAGCATCACAATTTCAGAATTTTGCCATGTTAAAACATTCAGATAGCACATATTGTAACAATTGGCAGCTTTCTGATATTTTGCTTTCTTGATAGCCAAATAAATTTCTATTTGATGTGAAGAAAAAAATTTCCTTTTTTTCTATTAGCCTACACATGTTGTCCTGCAATAAAAATGCCTGGCTTTCAGTAGGTAGGAATTTTAGATAGTGTTAAAATGCAACATCCTATTCAATTACAAATCATAAATTGCTGACTGTGTCACCAGGATTTTGATTTTAGTGTGACAGTAATTATATCATCTCATGGAAGGCAAAATCCTAGGAAAAAAATCCTGCAAAATCTTACAAAATGAATTTACAAAATCTACACCAGGAAAATTCTCATTTTTCTTGATAGTACCTGTACCCACCCAAAAGCTAAGGAGTTTGTACAGAGGGGGATTACTGCATTGAGCCAGTGCTTGTTTACTTTGTCATGTGTTACATGATATACCTATCATCTCCTGATGCTTAAGCCCCTGCCATGAGTTCTGGGGCCTGCCTGACTCAGACAGTGCAAATGCTGGAAGACTGCACTCACCTCTCCTAAGAAGACATTGGCCAGATGCAGGCACAACTTCTAAGTTACCTACTCAGATGATTAGATTGCTTCTACTATCACTTTAAGCATCTATGTGTCCAAATGTGAGCAAAGCATGGTGAGCTGTCTATATGGTGCTTAGAAAGAAGTAGATCAAATGAACCACTCTGATGAGGGATCTTGGATGACTTTCAAAATGAGGTATCCGTTGATTCACTGTCTTTAGAAAGAGCCTGCGGTGACTGGGTGCGATTTAGCTTTGTAATGAATCTCACTTGAAGTTACTCTGTTAGCATAGACAGTTGCAGTAAAGTGTTATACAAATAAGTATTGCTGTTTCAGGAAAATTAATTTGTAAATTTTTTAGCTATTCAACAGGTATGTGGAAAGACGTGGTTTAATGTTTCTTTGCATATATCATTAGTACATTTTAATGAACAGAGGATTGAATAATAGTTTTCCGATGTAGGTGCTAAGGATTCATTTCAAGAATTAGTCTATCACATGTAGCTCCTATCTTGTTGCATTCTAAAAGTACTGTTTTTTCCAGAGGAGAAATCCTGATTATTCATTCAAGCAATAGGTAGCTGCTTCTTGGGGAGGTAGTTGAGTGGCTGGAAGACAATAGTGCTTGAGCACTATATAATTCCAGCAAACCCACAAGATCTGCTTCTTCCAAGCATTTTGCTCACCTTGCTGCATTATCTCTTTGAGCCCTCGTATTCATTTAAGTGATGTTTCCTTAAGCTTCTGCAAAGCTTCTGCAAAGTGGTTTTGTGGCAGCTGTTTGACAGAAAGGGGAAAGATTTCTTTCCCCATAAAGTGAGTTGGGCTGTTGCTGTCTCAAAAATTTAGACCAAGGTTTCATTCTGAGTGGTAACAGTGAGATTATTGTCTCCTGGTTTTAGATTTCTGTAATTAAGAAAGATAAAAAGACATTACTATGACAATTAAAGGGATTTCTTTAGGATGGCTTAGGCAAATATCTTCCTTAAATAAGACATGCATAACTAATCCTACATTTTTGTATCAGAAGGGATTAGCTGACTTTTGAGGTCCTGTTTATTCCTGTGAGTCTATGACAACTCAGTTTCTGTTAGCATCAATTTAGGCTGCTGTTTAAACAGCTATAACTCAGTGTTTTGATCATGGCTACTGGAGTTCCTCACAGGTGTTTGAAATTATTTGATTATTTATTATATACAACTCCAGAAGTTCTAACTGTGGCATTTTGACTTCTTAAACATTTCTGAGCTATCCCAATAGCTGAGAGGGTTGGGGGAATATGTTAAACTGTTGGCAGATAAAGACATACCATGGGCACAGACAGAAGGCCCATGTGTGGTCTTCAGGTGGAAGCCAGGCTTGTCCCATTTCTGTTTTCCTCTTTAATAATCTTGCCTGAAGTAGCTATAAAACAAAATACTGGTGACACTGGAATTTAGTAGTGCAATGGGCTTAGATGTACTAAATGGAGGTTAAGGCTCAATTCTGTAGGCAATGAGGAATGTAATGGGATTTAAAAAAATGGCATAAGTACATAAACTTCAGAAGCAGGGGAAGAAAGTAGAAATGTTTTGCTAAAGTGTTAAGTGTATAATATACACACAGTATCTTTTAACAAAACTTTTCTTAAAAGTATTTCTTCTTTAATTGTGATCTCGCAATTCCTTTTCAAAAATCAAAATACTTGTAATGGAACCTGCATATTAAGAAAGATCTGAAATCATTAAAAGTACGGATAATAAACACTGTCTAAAAATGAGTTCATAATATGTGCTGTTCTTTAGGTGTGGAAAAATCTGAAGTTAGAATCCATTCATATACAGTAACTGTGCTGCAAAGGAAGAGTACAAAACATCAGTCCCTAGCTTCACTCCACATCTTTACAGATGATCCACAACCTTTATGGCACAATAGCACGCAATATACGACAAATATTTGTCAGTGGGAATGAAAGATCGCAGAAGTCAATGAAATATTTTAGCTCAATTTCGTTTTTTTTTCATTAGTAGGGAGGAAAAACTATTCCAGACAAGCACTTCTTGAAAGATATTTGATATGGCTGCAACATCAGCCAGATACGCTAATGCAGTGTTCTGTAATAACTCAAGACTTTTTTTCTACAGATGATTGCCTGGAATTGTTTATTTAAACTTGGAACCTGAAGAGAGTTCTGGCTCCATAGACATTATCACTATCTTTGTGCCCTACATGCACCATGTAGTCAGAGGTTGCTAAGATTATTAAGCACCTAATTCATTCCTTGGGGTAGAGTGATTAATTTGCCTTCCAAAATGTGCTATCCTGGAATCTTAAAATATACATTCACCCCTGCACTTATTCTTAGTGGCCACATGCGTTGAATTCTTGTTCTGCATAAAATTAACTTCCTCTGATTTCATTGTTTTTGAATGACTAAATCTTTATTCTTAGCTTTTTTCACTCAGCTCTACATGTGCACCTCCTTCTTTTGCCCATCACTCCTGATAATTTTTTTTTTTTAAAAAAAGGAAAGAAAACAAAACAGAGCCATTTCGTGATTCTCAAGTGAAATAGTAATTGTTGAATTTTTTTTTGCCTAGATTGAGACTGCTGTATGCAATCTTCTTTGATTATTAGAAATATCAAATTACTCTATAAACACTCAAAACTGGGGGCCTTTGTTGATCCATATTTAAATAACAAGTGTATTCTACCTCCCATATTTTATAGGCATTCAACATTTTGCCAACAGTGTATTGGAGCCATATTTTCATCTATAAAACAGATGCCATTTTATTACAGGAGATGCTTATTTTGGACCTGACTTTTTTTACTCTATAAGCTCTACCCCTCCCCAGATTGCTTAATTCTTTACCCAGGAGATTCTCTTCCCATGAATAAATTTGAAGTTTTTATTTTTTAATTTGTATAGGCATTGCTATATTATTTAAAATCCCAGTAAATTTGATTCAGTCTAATAAACGTAACTGCATTTCTCTTATTTTCACTTGCTCCAGAAAAAAAAATGATGGAAATGTTCCATTACTATCAAATAACTTCTTAAACTGCTTAAATTTACTCTGCCTTTTTTTCAGTAGACTTTTATTATTTTTTTAACCTCAGAACTGGTGAAGATAGAGAAAAAGAAAATAGTATGATGTGAAATCTAAATTAGGTTCAGACTAAGAAATCTGTTCTCAAGAGCAGTTGCCTCAAAACTGTAATTGTTTATATCATGTATACATTGAAAAGAAAGCAGAACACCCCCCTAAGACGTCCAGCTAGTTACTGTTACAGAAGTTCAGACAGTTTCTGTATATCTGAATGTCATAACATTACAGTCGAGGTAGCAGATAGGAGTTTGAAATGTGTTTTTCTGCTGGTATCGTTAGGACACAATTTCCAAATAGGCAGTAATGCTTCCTACCACAGCAGTGTCACTGTGAAAAATAAGAATCGATCATGATCTAACACAACCATGTCACTCAGAAAAGGGAGTGAACATATGTTGTGTTCAGTGAGTTTAATACAAAAGCATTTTTTATTTCCCCCCTGAGTCTGACAGGGAGAATAAAGTAGGTGAAGCAAATTAAATGTTTGATCTTAAGATTAATCTTACCTATTGCTGAAGAAAATCCTAAAAGAGAAAGAAGTACACAGTTATAAGCAGAAGGCATTTAAGAGCCAGTGGTGCGCTCGTGCTTCAGTTTATGTCAGAGGAATTTAGCAGAACAAGGTAGCAGTTTTCAAGTCCTTGCAGTACATTCAGGTTTCTAATTCTTTCAGGTGGATCATTTCTTGCTTAGTCTAGTTCAAATGTTTATCTTCAGTATAGTTCATCTGCTTGTCACCCCTCAGTCCTTTCCAGCCCATGCAGCCAGGAACTGGAAAATTGCTTAGAAACTTGCAGTTTGGGGCAAAAGCTCTGGGAAGAATAACCTGAAATTTTTATTTCACACTAATGAAAAGAAGGAACTGTAGACCTCTTGACATTCAAGTAGAAACACCACTTCAACTCCAATCCCTCTAACCTGTTATTGAATGAGGATGTGAACGATAATGTGATTTTTTTGCATTTCCAATTTGATAAACTTTCATTACCTAATCTGCCTAAAAGCAATGAAGGTTTTGTATATCATCATTGTGTAAGGTATGTATTATCTGTATATATCATACAGTATATACACTATACATAGATGTTTTATATCTACCATAGTTAAAAGACTATGTTCATCCAATCATTTGAAGTGTGATTCGGAAATGAATTTGAAGATTTTTATGAGAATTCAGAGAGCACACAGCTCTGCCCATATATTTACTTTTGGAATAAGGAAGTCCAGACCACTTTGGACTATTTCAAAATGCAGAGTTAATAAGGATGTTCATACTGATGCCAGTATCAATATCTGGGAGTTTTGAGTTAGTATTGACATGTGGATTTATTTAAAATATAGTTAGCTGTGGTGAATGCAGTGAAGATGTCTAAATCCTGTTATACATAGCATTGGCTATGCTGTTGTTTTTGCAATAGAATCCAGCCTGGAAGACCATCTGTAATTTTCATGTTAATTTTTAATTTAAAAAACTTCTTATATTCCAGGAAAATTGGCATAGAAACAAGATGGAACAAGAACAGGAGTAAAAAATCCTAAAGAAAATGAATACATCATAAGACTCTTCTTGAGACTTTATCTATAAATGTTAATCCTGACCCAAAAGACTGGTATTCCACTTTTGAACAGCAACTTCCAGTAGTTCCATGTTGGGTTTTTTTTCTGATATTTACAATCAGTGCATGGGACATCCCAGTCTCATTATGGACCTTTGACAAGAATTCTCAGAAGAGAAAGCCTTCAATGTGCAAGCTGAAAGAAGGGCATCAGTAACCAAATCACTCAGTAATAAAATTTGCCTCATTGCTTTTAAGAACTAGCAGATGGTTTCAACTTTATCTCCCATTGGAGACAAGCTGATTGAATTCACTCCTTGGTTAATGGCTGCAATTTGTGCAAATTAAGATAAAGGAACTAAGATAGAGACTGGCTATTCCTGCCTAGCCAGGTAGCAGAAAAGGTTCTGCATGTGTGACCAATAGTTTCATTTGTAAAACAGCTTTTCGTACCTTTAGTGACTGGCAGTTGTGATGCCTTCTCACAATGTTCAAGTAAGAGAGTACAGTGGTTTCCTACCTCACTGATTACAGTCAGGTTCAGGCATATGTCTGACGAAAAAGGACATCAAACAACAAATACAGTAAGTCCTCTTGGTCCTTAGCTCTAATACAGACACCTAAAAGGCTGCTGAAATAAATCATTCAAAAGGAATTAGGCTCTGGCACAATTTTATGGATGTGAATCATATTACAGGAACCAAATTTACTGGGGCTATGGTGTGCACCAGAGTTGGTTAAATGAACGACGTGTCACCAGGAATATACAGGGAAACAGCCCATCGTGGGCTGCACTCTGTTACGTGAAATACAGAGACAAGATTGGTTATCTGTCTCTGGAGTGTTTGTACTGGGAAATTTGACACTACAGGTTTCTTTTCTTGTTGTTACCAACAGCCTATTCTTAGCATATGGATCTAGTTGTCAGACCAAGATAAAGTCTAACCAATGAGATTTTTTTATGAGGCTGACCCAAGATCTTTTGGTGGTTTAAAAGTGCAAAATCATAACTAGAAACACTTTGCTGAGAGATCACAGTTTGTCTGGAAGCAGAGATCTCAACTTCTTCCCTGCCCAACCAGCGTGGTGGCCAGCGGAGGGCTGGAATTTGCAGAGCCTTCCTGGCTGCTGGACAGATGATCCAGATGATGAATTAGGACTCTAGAATTAGGCCTCAGTCCTCTTTTCACTGAAAATATTACAACTTATTATTTTCCTTTTGAACTGGATTCAAATGTAAGAGTGCCTGTGTTAAAACTGGGCTTGCTCACAACATGTCTCTATGGTGATGGCTTGACTTCATGAACAAAGATTTTGGGAAGGGCTTTACCCACGCTTACTACAAGCGCGCTATCTCTATGGTACAGTAGAGACAAGATGCAAGGTTACAACAGCATTATGATTCAGGTACAATAGCAGGGAATTTACACACAGAGAAACACTTTCTTTTATACCATTAATCACACAGAAGAGCACAGCATGTTGGTAGAAAGGACAAATAGAGAGAAGACAGTTTCAATTACTTACATTTTATAAATGTGTATGTATGTCCTCCCATGCATAAAAGCAATTAGCTCTCCTAAGTAAAACCAATTCAGATAGACAACAGCATGGCCAAATGAAATAAAAACATATTTTTAATTGTTATTTGTACAGTGCTCTCAGTGTGTGAAGCACTGCGTGGCACAGCACCTTTCACCTGAATACCTTCAAGACCCATACAAAATCTGGGTAATGGAAATGCCTGAAATCATTCTGACATTGTGCATGGCTGGACATAGGAGTATGAGCTACAGTTAAGGGCTGGCAAGGTTACACAGTTAGTCTTAGTAGAGATCTGGGCTTCATCTAGGCATTTTGGAATTTAGATTAGATTCCCACAAAAGAGTGCAAACTGGACTGGTGAATGTTCTGGTTGCCCAGGACTGCAGGACACACACTGTACCTATATGGTACAGGCTACATATCAAGAGGAGTGAGGATTAACGGTTGTCTTGAGTCAAGATAGGTCAGGCAAGACTTTGCACAGTACATCTATGGTTAAGCCTGGAGATCATGTCTCTTTGTTTTGAAGCAATTGTGTCCCAGAGAGTCTGTTCCAGGTTAGAAGTTCAGAACACTCAATGTGTCTGTGTACACGGGTGTTAGCTCTACGTTTGCTTCCAGGAAAAGGGAATATTAGTTAAGTTATGCGGCTGTGCTCTCACAGCTGTGAAACTGATGGGCAGGAGCTGGCTCCCTTATCTTCAGTCTCCAGGAGCACAGTCCAGAAAACTTGGTGCCTGTTCTATATATTTGGTAGTCTTAATGAAGTAGTCTCACTATAGTCAGTAAAATTGTTGCGTCCTTTGTAAGTGAAGGTGGTCTTACATTTTCTCTTTATTTGATGTGCCCTAGCATTGCATTATGAAAATGAATTCTTATGAGTATGCATGCATTAATTGGGGAATGGAAAAAATGTAGGAAGAAACCAGGAATATGGAAAAATGTCTATATCTGTGAGAGGACTCTCTTAAAATATGTTTTTACAGAGAGGGAGTTGTCAGTTGGGTGGATATTTAATCTTTTGCCCTCAAGCAGAAGCCAGTGTGAGACATACAGCATTCAGAATGCCTTCAAGTGTTTTCAAAGCAATGCCATTCTTTAAAGGGGCAAAGATGGAGGAGGTACACTGGGAGACACAAAGCCAATCAAAGGAGGGATAATGAAAGGAGAAATGTTTGAAAAACAGTAAAATGCTCACAAGCTGCAAAAAGGTTGAACAACTGCCAAACTGATCCAAGGGAAGACATTTAATCCTATTAATCTTTTGCTTCATCAGGGGAAAATGCTGGACAACAGGAAACATTTTCTGTGTAGTAGAACATGGTAAACACTTCAGTAAGAGCTCTGCTCCAGGCTACATGCTGAATGGTGACCTACTGAAATTATTTAGAGTAAGAACCGTGACAAGAATTTCACACTTTGTCTGTCTAGGAAAACAGCTTTATCACGCGCATGATCTAAAATATGCTGAAGTATTTATTTTTCGTACATGGTCTTATTTTTTCCAAGATTTATATGTTTTTCTCCACCACATGTTACTTTTGGAAAAATGAATCAGTGAATCAGTGTTTATGCTCTTGACAGAAAACATCCTTATTTTTAACTCTTTGATTCCTTTCTCCTTCTTAGAAGATCTTCCATGACAAAATCCATTAGATTAAGTTTTCTGCTGTTGGCAGATATGGCTGTAACTGTGTTTTTTCTTTTCTGTCATACTATCAGAAATATGCTAGTCTAATGAATTTAAGCAGATATTCAGCTCTGTGGTATGTACTGTAAGAATATAGACAGTCCAGTGCCGCCTCTGTTAAAAGGAGAAGGAGATTACAGTTTTGCGTTGCTATGCTTTAAAGATTCTGTAAGGTCTCTAATATACTCAACAGGATTGTTCCCATGTGAACTGAAGAGTTAATGTTAAAAAATTTGAGTATGCTTTAAAAGCATGACACCTCAGTGGACAAGGATGCCCAAAGCAGAGGCAGCTTAGCAGTCACTGGCAAAAGTCTGTGACTGGTAGTGACTGGACAAAACTGACTAGCACAGAAGAAGATTGGGAAACAGAGAGTGGTGGATGGCTAGACAATTTATATATTTCATGTGTGGGTTTTTTTTGTTTGTTTTTTCTTTTTTTTTGTTATAGTGTGCCATAATTTAGCATCCTGTTGTAATAGTAGGAAGAAAGATGGAAAGATGCAGAAGCCGTGTTAAAGATTTCTATAAGCAGTTCTGTTTCTTTCAAGCTAATAAAACCAAAACTTACACATGCCATGCGTTATGCTTTATTGCCTAGAACACAAAACCACAATGGGATTTCATAATAAGGATTTAACCTATACAATTCAATAGAAATATAATAAGTATCTGTAGAAGTGACTTTAAAATTGTGTAGAATTTAAGAGTGAATTATCTCTTCTGTATGCATGCAGGTCTGTAGTACCGCATAGCGAGTATGACATTTTCACTAAATTTGAACAAAGCCAAAATCTGATAGAAATGGTGTAGTTCTAAAGTTTTTCCCTGAAGAACTACATATCTGGAAATGGTAAGTCAGTATGGCAGAATGCTATATTGCTCTTGATCTCAGCTTTGAAAAACAGCGAGGATAGCACAGTTTGGAGGAAGAATGAATGCTTAAGTATTAAATGTTCTATTAAGAACATGGGAGTGAACTGTGATGGAACATACCATGGAGGAGTGGAGGAAGGATGTGGGGAGCATTGTATACTCTAGGGAGATGAATATCATGAAATGGGGAGTTAGTCTAGAATCTTTAGGAGAGAGAACTTGAGAAGAAAGTACATTGAAATAGGTAACTCAGAACGAGAAATATCAATTACAAAGAGAATCTTGAATCAGAAATGGCTCATTAAAGATATTGGTTCTCAGAACTAAATATTTTGCTCTACAGATCAATTCCTACTTTGACACTCTTGTTAATGAAGATGTAGCCGAAGAGCAATTTAAAGGGAGAATGAAGAATTGTAGAGCTCCTTCTACTCTGTAAAGAAGGCTTTTTTTTTTTATTTTACTGGAAGAATAAATTATGCAATCTGTAGTTCCTCAATAGGAAGTAGAAAATGAACTTGTGGAAAAGTGTGGGTTAAATACTAAAATAAAAAGTGTAGACCTGCTTGCATGAAGAAATTCTTGCAAGTCAGTGCTGCTGTATTAATTGCCTATATAGCACTGACACACCTTTAGTAGCGCAGATAAAAATAATAGGTGAAGGCAATTTGCAATTTTCAGGATCTTATTTGATGATCAGTTTAAAATAATTCTTTCCGGCCTTGCAGACTTCATTTTAAGAATGTGATTTCGCATGTACTTTCCCTCTCTCCAGAATGAATTGTTTACTAAAGTTCGTAAATGCATTCTATTTCAACATTTATTTTGATAAATATGCATCTTGAAAGGTCTGTGTTAAACATAAGCTTGATACGGCAATCCTTTACTGTGAAAATGTATTCTGCAGAGCATTAAAGTGTTGTAATAAAAAGCTATCTGATAAAATAAGCAACGAAATTGAAATTTCAGCTTAAACTACTTTTTCAAGAAATAAGTTACCCTAAGGCTTGTGTTTGAACTAGCTGCTATTATTTGTTGTGTGTAGCAGACGTTTCCTTATTGAAAGCCTATATTTATTAAAGCTAAAGTTGGGGTTGAATTTCTTGGTACAGTTACAGATATCATTAAAAAAAAGATTCATTGCTATTACTTAAATTTTGCAGTTTGGGGTTTCGTAGGCAGCAAGTAAAAAAGAATATTATGTGTCATTTCATTTTGAATAATATTGAACGTCTTAGTTCTGTGGAGCTCTGCCTAGTATAGAAATGAAAATGGTTTATTTTACACTGTCTAATCCTGTCCTAAACATCCATTTTAGTTTTAAACCAAGGTTTGAAGTATGTCTGACAATTAAAGCATTGTCTTTAGCACAGGTGAATGTTTTGATTCTGCAGTTCTTTATTATCTCACTTGAAAAACTTCCAGATAAACATGTATGGATAGAGTTATGGGGCAGACAGATACAACCTTTTTGTGTGCCTGAGGTAAGAAATATCCACTGGTGATGCAACATCATACACGTAAAGTAAAAAGCTTCTGTGCTACCATTCTTCCAGTACGTTAGTATTCCAGTATTCTTTATATTTCAGCATGTGGCTGAATTAGGCTGAATTAATTTTACTTGCTAAAGTCAAGGGAAAGTCAACAAGAAAAATTCTCTTGAACACATTCTTTCAGAATTTTAAGACAATGTCTCTGATCATGTGTGCTTTACATCACCATACAAGGATATCCAGGATTACTGAAGTGTTTCTTGAACCATTCAGTTTAAATATTAGATATTGATATTAGCTTTCAGATTTAACCTTGAACTATTTAATAGGGGAAAATATATTATGCCATAACTGTAGTTCAAAAAGTGGTACTATATGCAGCTAGCCTGATACTATTCATTATAAGAGATCTGTGCAGCTTTTACAAAAGACATTATTTCCCTTACTTGATGCAGTCTAGAGCTAATACCCAAGGTACCATTTGTGACCAAAGGTCTGGAGGAAGCAAGGATAGGCTCCATATGCTAATTACCTTGCTTAGATCTCCTGGCTTATTTGATGCACCCTTTTCCTGAAAACTCCTCAACGAATTAAGTTGACCCCTCATGTTAAATCACAGAAGTCTGTTCATGGTGCTGCAGGTTCAAAACTTGCTCTCTGTTGGAGGGCAATCGAGGGAGAAACAAGTGAAATGAAAACTTGAATTAAGACTTCAATGAAATAGTGCTAACTTCCCTCCTGGGCTGCTCCGAGGGATCTTTTTAGATGCAAAAAGCAACTTGCATGTAAATTTTATGCATTGGGTGTGGGAATGTGTGCAGCAAGAGGGAAATACCTGTAATTCTACAGTGGTCTACATATTTAACTGCATATGTGTCTTTATCAATAGAACTGAAAGTATCACCTTAACATTTTGCCTGTACACGTGCTAAATATGAAGCATGTGTGCCTATAATCGGCTGTAAAATTTTATTTGTGTGGTAGTTAAAGGAATTACAAGCAGACAAAACACAGATGGAACATAGGCTGTTCCTCTAAAGCTCTTGGAATCTCATCTTGGCAGGAGAGATACAGAAAAGTATGTACATTTTCCATTATCAGTGACCATTTCAATTTCTCCTATCATATATTGCCTAAACCATGTCTTTATATGGACCTTCACTGTAGATTTCCCATAGTAGATTTTCCAGATCTTGTTCAACATCTTTGTTGGTGACATGTACAGTGGGATTGAGAACGCCCACAGCAAGTTTGCCTATGACACCAAGCTGTGTGGTTCAGTTGACACGCTGGAGGGAAGGGATGCAATCCAGAGGGACCTTGACACACTTGTGAGGTGGGCTGATGACAACCTTATGAAGTTGAACCATGCCAAGTGCAAGGTCCTACACCTGGGTTGGAGCAATCCCAGGCACAGCTACAGGTTGGGCAGAGAAGAGAT
>JANHGB010058713.1:0-13525 GCA_026283785.1 Coracopsis vasa | reverse complement strand
CTGGAACATTATCCAGATCCCTGAGTTAGAAATTATGCTCTGTTCTCTCAGCAGGAGGGACCTTGTAAACTTTGTACCAAGCATATAACTTCAGACAGGAAATATTGTGTTACTGAAATGGTATTTGCACACACTATTTCAATAAAGAAAATGTATTTCTTATTTGTGACTAGATTATAGCTGCTCCTAAAATTCACACTAGATATGTTTTCTTTTGTGTCATATGTTTCCATAGATCACCATTTTTAATATCTAATAGAAGATATATCTTAAAATTGCCTGTTGGGGACAGGTTATTTTTCTTTCTTCTTTTTTCATATTTGCTGCTGAACATAAAGAGAAGAATATTTCTTATTCTTTCTTCTCCCTGATTTTTACCATTTTACTCCTTTTATTCATAGTTTTGGTTTGGGGTTGGGAGGGGGCTATTTTATTTTTTTTCCCCAGAAATTTGTAACTGAGTAAAAGCTACCACAAGGCAGCTGTGGGTGGTAGCTGTGTGAGTGGGTTTTTTTAGAAAGCTGAAGAAAATGACAGTGGAAATGAAATATAATCATATTGATGTCAGGGGAAAGTCCTAGTGGACCATTCCTAACTGCAGTCAGAACAGAGGTGCCTAATTCATAACTCAATCAGTTGTTGACAGAGAAGGAGAGGAGAGACACACACAGTCAGAAAAACAAACCCCCAGAGAAGATGATAAAAGTCTGTGACCTGACAGGGTCCTGATCTCGGCCTCTCAGCCTTTAAACCTCTCACACTGTAGCTAGTCATTAGCAAACAGATTGCTCAGAAGAGGCAGAGGAGGAACACCACAAGAACGGGGCCACAGGAGCCAGAAACACCATGATTAATGATGTTCTGCAGACACGCAAAAGCAAACGCACTCCATGTTCACAGCATCAAACTCAGCTGCAGTCTAACAACGATTCCTTAATTGCTCTCTTGGCATATAGCACATGGCTTTTCTTCTAAAAATCATTTTATATTAAAATTCCTGGTAAACTTTTTATCCAGACCGGAGTGAACTAAGCAGCAAAGCTTGTCCAGGCGAAAGAAAGAGCAAAACAGCTGGAGAAGTGGTGGAGAAGTGCCTGTCTGGAACAAAGACTAAACATGCTGTAGCTAACTGCACCCCTTGAGAGAAGTGAAAAAACAGTGAACTTTACACATGCCCTGTCTAAGGAGGGCATCATCCTGCCAGAGAATATCTGTCTCTGGCAAGAGCAAAATTTTCTCCTGAGGCAAGTGAAGAGTAAGACAGAGAAGTGGCAGAGCAGAACCTGAGGCGCTCCACTGACGCTTAGCCAACAGACCTACTCCTCTGATACGAAACCACAATGCTGCAGTGCTAGGCAAAGGCAAAGTCTGGTTTGCTGCCCCAGGGTTGGGAGAAAGAATAAAAAGGCTTAGTTCTACATTTATAGTAACCCTTTCCCAAAACCAGAAATGTCAAAAAATCTTGCATTTTTGCTGTCCTTTCGGCAGTCACATGCCACCCAGTCTTGACAGGTGGTGCTCATGGCAGAAAAAGTCTTTGGTGTTTTCCTGTCATGATCCTTGCCAGCATGGCTACCTCACTGTAATTTTAAGTTATCCTGGTGTTTCCTTTTGGAAGAACAAATTGAAAGCCCTATCGCAGAGACCTCAAATTGAGAACTTTTACCTTTTGTTGGCCTAGCTCTTGGGGCTTCCACCACCACAATTCCAGTGAAGTTTAACATAGAAAACTCTGTAATAGTCTGAAAATAATCTAGATACAGAATAGTCAGTAGCTTAAGCTTTCAACTGAATGGTTATTCCTTATGTATCTTCAGCTATTACAGCCCTGGTTCAAAAAACATAGAAAAAAACCTTGCTTTTCAACCTGCTGACTCCAGAGCAGGTTTTTGCTTGGAAGCTCTTCGTTTCTTTAGGGAATGTTTTGTCCAATGACTGCTTTCAGGAGCACTATTCTATTGTTTCAACATGAAATCTTTTTCGTAGGATATCTTTTCCCTTTCTTAAAGCATAATGTTGCATTGCTCTGCACAGGACGCAAAGGTTAAAAGAGTCTCTGAGGTCCAATTACGGAACTGACACCCAATCATTGCCAGTGGCACTGGCTACAGCTGGAACGGGATGGAGGAAATGAAGTCACACCTTCTGGTAGAGTTGTACCCGAGATGTTTATATCAGAGAACATTATTAATGGGCAGGCTGTAATCCTAGTGAAGCTGTGAGCGCAGGTAGGTGCAGGCAGCAGAGATGGTCTCTCACTACAGAAGCTGCTCACTTCTCTGCTTTTTTGAGGTGGATGCTTTGTTCTGGCACCTGCTTTCCTCTTGGACTGAACAGGCTTTCAAGATTGACTTTCTAGGCATGCTGCAAGATCTGCCTAAGCTTTGGGATGACTGTGATAGGGTCTGGAATTTACTGCTGAAGGTAATTATAGTTTGGAATTGATTTAATCTCAGGCTCATTGGTTTCTTATACTTGTTTTTGAAAGAATAAAGCAGATGGCTCTTTCTTCAATGCTTTTTTTTGTCTCTAGCAGTATAGAAAAGCACTTACAACCCAGAAACAATCCTTTTTCTCATAAATGGAAAAAGGTAAATAATTGATAAAAAGGCAAAATTTACAATCTATAAACCAGTATTTTCAGAACAAAGCGAAACACCAACTAGTCTTGCTACAGACATCAACTTTCCATCCAGCACTCCTTAATGAAAATAAAATCCTGTGGCCACATCTAATTTAACTTATCAAATGGAAACTCAGAGATTGGATCAGAGGTTCTACCTGGGTAGCACCTGGCGGCACATAAAGCACTTATTTTAGAGGTGTCATCAGAACCACTCCTTCAGCACACACCCACACAAAGTAAAAAGCATTCGTTATACAAATAAGAGTAGAAATGGGAAGATTTATTCTGGAGACTGTTGAAAGCCTAACAGGAAAGCAGATTTTATTCTTATCAGCTGGGAAAACAATTGCAAAATATAATCTTGTTTTGCCTGGCTTACATTCTGCAATCTCTCTTTTCGTTTTTAAGATGATACCAGCTCTGACTTCTGTGCAACTTCTTCAGTTGTTTCGCAGTCCTTTTTCTTTTTTTTTTTCAGAAATTCTTTCCCTGTGACCTTTATGTCGCTTTTAATTTCCAAGTTAAGGCTTCAAATCTATTCTGTGGCACAAATATAATTAGTGGCATGTTGACAGCTGTTCCTTCTTTTTTTTTAGTACTCTATGAGATATATTTTACAGCCCAAACAGAGACTATGGAGCTAAGTATAACTTTTTACAGCAGACTGGAAGAAATATATTGCCATCAATATTCCTGTGACAATATATATATACTGTAATAATAAAGCTATATTTTAAAACGAGAGTAGTTTGTAATCAAGACCAAAGGTAAATGTAAAAACATCAGAGAATGTTAGTTTTATGTAATCTGGACCTCTGGAAAGTATTTTTTAGCTTATGCACAATGAAACTGCAAAATAGGGGAAAAGAATCACTCAAACCAATCAGGGCTCATTAGAAAAGCTTGTTTCTACTTTCTTGCAAAAGCTAGACTTAGTGTGCCTCAACGCGCAGTTCATTGCACTGCAGTGTTTACAGCATCACACGCTTATCCATGTTCAGATCAGCATAATAATCTTGGGTGTAGGGAAAACTCCAGCAATGTTGGTTGAGCTCCATTTTATCTGAAATCTGGTGGGTAAGGATATGCATTTAAGTCACACTTGCCAGTGACTGACTGTACACCGGTATCAGTGAGAGAAGCATGGACTGAAAAAACTGGAGGTGAACTCCAAATACTGCTGCAGGACTGCTATACACTGGTAGCATTCCGCTGAGGCCACTGATGGTATATACCCTCCTTGGTACTAATATAAGAAAGATAAGAATCACTTTTGCTATAAATAAGAAATGAGTTTACAAGTTAAAAAGTGGGCAGGGGGAAAAGTGACTGGGGACCTGAGTCTGGCCTTGACATGCTGAGAATGGATTAAAATTTCACTTACAATGCAGATCTTCCCTGTTCTGGCACAAGCCTGATGGCCTCTTGATACCAAATGCTGTTTTCAGTGGTTTACCAGCCCCCAGAGTTACTAAGACTACAAGCATTTGGCTATGCATCGGAACATCACAGGGATTTATAAAATTTCCAGTCTTTTTTAACTTTTTTAAATTTAATTCCTGTGTGTTAGGGTGAAAAAGAGACCTGCAAGTCGTGTTTCAGTGCCTGAGTGATTCCCACTTCAAGTAGCAAATTAGGGTTAGGCTGGTAAATCTTCCACCCTAAAAGGTCAAAGTTTGAGGATAGAGAGGGCAGCATCAACTTTCTGGTATTTTTCATGCTGAATAGGAGTTGACCCTTAGGAATTTTTAGCAGGCCCTTTAAGTTTTGAAGCTGTGCAAGTGTGCAGCTGAAAGGTGGAGAATGGTAAAGAGTAAATGCCATGATGGCAGATGGCAAAGACAAGCACATCAGAATGAGGACATTTGGCAGCCACACATTCAGCCATGAGAAGTATTATGCAGTAAAATGAGGTGCTTATCATAGAGGTACAGGAGATAGTAACTTAGGACAATTATCTACGGTGTGTGGTTACCTTCAGTGCACATAACAAGCTTCAGATTTCATAAAAAAGCTTGCAGTCACTTGAGTGGGGAGGAGAGGGATTTCAGGTCATTTTCAGTACAGATCATACACTAACTGGAAGTAAGCATTGATTGCCTGGGGTGAGCCAAATGTCTTCATCATATCATAGGAAGTCTATTGCCATAGTCCGGGTACCTTATGAGACCAATGGAACTGACACAGCTCAAAGGTGCTGGAGCTCCTTCCTTATAAAAGAAGCAATACAGGCAGTTCTGGCAATCAATACCTCACTGTCCTGCCAAGTTCTTCTGATGCCATTTCATATTCATAATGCCCAGATGACTTTCTTGAGCTTTCTGGAATATCCAGGGTGGGAACGGATGCTGAAAAGATGCTCTGTTGAATACAAGCAAACTGAGATCTGTCTTAACATGGAGAAATAACCTGCTTTATGTGATCAATTGTTGTGTTTTGAAAACAATATGACTCTAAAGTTTTGTTTCATCTTATTAGAATATGTATTTATCTGCAGAAAATCTTATCTATCTCTGCCATAAAGACTGTCTTCAAACATAGGGTTGATCATCCTTCCTTCTTAAAATGCTTTGAGTGATTCCTAGGTCAGACAGCTGGATTATTTCATTCATTTATTCATGAAACAAAAATGACTTTGATCAAGGCTAAATAGGTTTGATTCAAAATACCAGGCAATAACCAAGAAGTATACAACGAGGAACTGCTTTTAAATTATTTAAATATGCTTTAAAATTTTTTTATTCTTTTTTATCTCAGCTCTAAACAGAGATGAGAGGACTACCCACAAATTACTTCTGAATTGTTGATGATCAGTACCATCGCTCTGTGCAAGCTGAAAACATGAGGAACTGCTTCAATTTACATACTTTCTGACATTTTCTGCCTGGACCAGAGAGTTGAGCCAGGTGATAGTAGAAATTTTTGGGAGGTACCGAAGTTTACCTCAGGCACTTCATAGAAGTGGAGTTCCTTTCTGCAAACAAAAAACAGATTATACGTATCTTAACAGTGTGAATCACTAGTGTGCACCCATCCCTTGATCATACAGAAGAATAATCCAGTCCATAGCACTATCATGTAGACTTTATTGACTCTGCACATTTTCTTTGAGGAGTGTTAAAAAACCAGATTTCTACCTATACTATAAAACTTAGCGAAGTACATAATGATTACATGACAAGTTTCTTACTTAAAAGGACTATGCAGGTCTTGGATTTCTTCCACATTCTGACTTTTGAATGACCTTTGATAAACTGCCTTGAAAATAAGAATGCATTATATGGAGGGGTGATTTTTATTTATTTTCAATACAGTGGAGGGCAGGGCAGCCATTTGGATGGGCCTCAATAGGCTGCCAGAAACATCATGAAGCTCTAAAGAGAAAAGTGCCAAGTCCTGAGACTCTGCAATGCAGGTGCTCCAGAATCCTGGGACTGGGGCTAGGCTAGCTGAGGAGAAGCTCTGCAGGAAAGGACTTTCAGGTCCTAGTGGTAGAAAGTGGAACACATATGTGTATTGAGCCCCTGTGATGATGGAGGATCATCCTGTACTAGGCAGTATTATCACACCACAGCCAGGTCAAGGGAAAAGGTTCTTGCCCTCTGTTTGTATTTGTGAGACAATGCCTGGGCAACTGTGCCTGACTTTGTGTTCCTCAGTACGAAGAGAAAAGCAAAACACTGGGAAAATCTCACAAAGTGTCACAAAGCATGGTTAAAGTGACATACAGAGACAGGGGACCTGTGTCTATTTGGCTTGATGTAAAGAAGGTTACAGAAAGATCTAATTTCAGTCTTCAGTTACAAAGAAGGCAGCCCTATGCTCTCTTGGAGGTGCATAGGGAGAGGCTGAGAGGATATAAATGAGTTGCAGAAAAAAAGGAGATAGGAATGAAACTGTATCTGCTATTTCTAAACCACTAGTGACACCTAGTTTCCAAGAAAAATATCAGTAGCTATATCAGCACTGCAAGTTAGGAAAATGTGTTAGTTTACATTACGATGCTACAGGTTCAATAATTTGAAAGTTCTGGATAGCAAAACACCGAACTAATAGACCTCGATAATAAAAATATATGCATTAAATCTCTGCTCCAGTAAAGGACACAGAGCTTGCAGGTGTGGCCTCTCAGTAGAAGGCACTGATGCTGTAACCTATAAGAGACATTTCCAAGTCTGTCTGTGCTGTCAGGCTAAATCATTCATTTTTCATTGAGGACTGATTCCCTGATTGTCCACACGCCATACATATTGTTGGGCATGGAGACAACCTTAAAGATGCTACCATCTGCCTCCTCAGGTGGGAATTCTTGGACAGCTTACTCACATGCAAGTCCTGCTCTCACAGCTAATATGCAATTGAGCCGGCTCTGTCTTGTGCTGCTCTGCTTACAGTACTCCAAAGACACTAGAGTACTGTGAAGGCCATGCACCTCCTTTCCCTTACACTGGCCCCAGTTCAAATTAAAACAAAAGCCAAGTATATGGACACTTTGGGCCCTGGAAGACTGTCCAGGGAAGGGTTGGGTTCTCCTTTTTGGAACAACAGCAAATCTCTGGCAAGCATGTTGGTTTAGAATTCTGTTTCCTGGGGACAGAACATCACAGGTATGTGACATAGCATAAAGGTTCTTACAGCCAGAAGGGAAATGTCTGACAACAATGCCTATGAGCAGCCAGTCTCCCAGCATTGCTACAACACTCTCAGCTACAGCATCCTTACCTTGCTTCCAAATTTTCCTGCCCCCTGCTCACCATCTCCCAAGATAAATAAGAATCCCACTTCCATACGTATTCCACAGGTTTTACTATAACTGGGCAGCAGCTGTGGCTAGATCTGACAGGACAGCAGAGTCACACAGTGATAAAGCATATGGTGGCCTGGACCACTACCAGACAATGACAACATGTCTGGTCACCACTTTATAAATCACAGATGTCTGGAGAAACATGGACTTTCCATTGCATTCACAGCTGACTCCTGCACACAACTGCTTATCCATCATCAACTCTGACTCCATTTTGAGTCACGTATGACAAAATGATGGCACAGAAAACAAGTACAGCAGAAGACCGTGTCACTAACGACTACTAGCAAAATTACTGTGCTTGAAACATGCTCCTGAAGATGTTGCAAGAGCAAACTAAGAACCTCTACTGCCTGCACAATCTCCCTTTCTACATATCCTCTCTTCATTTATCACTTTTTCCTCAAAAAGTGGGCATAAAAATACAGTTTTAGGCTGAACAAACAAACATCCCTTGGGAACAGCCACCTAGCATGCTGGCAATTCTCAGATATACTTTCAGTGTAAGAGAGAAGAGCTAGCATGCATCAAAAAATACATGTATTTTGTTTATGGACACCCCATACATATGGGGAAACTGTGGCTACTGAAGTGATTGATGGTTTTGGCAACGTAACTGATGGCTAGCATGTAGAAGATTTGGCTGATGGCTGTGCAGTAGCAATTCTAATAGCAGACTTTTCCATTCCACTCAGCCTGCTCATTGATCAGTAGGAGTTTGAGGGTAAGCACACTCCAGAAGACAAGTACCATCTGTACTAAAGGATCCAACTAATAGGAGCTAAGAAAGCTAAGCCCTACAGTGTGGATTTGTACTTCAACTTGTACAAGTACAGACCAAGTTGTACAAGTATATTACTCAACAAATGTGAATAGTATAGTACAGTATAGTATAAAGACTTAATCTATAGTACTACTCCACCATCCTCCTGCTCAAAGAAGGTCACACATAAGGTCAGACCAGGGTGGTGAAGGTTCTATCCAGCCGAGTCTCAAAAATCTTCAAGGATGGAGACTGCAAAATCTTTCTGGGCAACCTGTTCAACTGTCTGACAGTCCTTGTGGTGAAAAAACTTTTTCTTTCTATCTAGCTGGAACCTTCCATTTCAGTTTATTCCCACTGTTTGTCAGTCACTCATCATGCATGTCCATGAATCACTCTATTTTCTCATAGGTATCAGACAAAGCCTCAACTTCTGCAGATTAAGCAAGGCCAGTTTCTTCTGTCTCTCCTGGGTTCCATGCTCGAGCCATCTGACCATCTTGGTGGTCTTCTGTTGGACTTACTCAAGCTTATAAATATTTTTCCTATACTAGGGGAGGCCAAAACTGAATGCACTATTCCAGATGTGTTCTAACGAGTGCTGAGTAAAGGTGAATAAGTGCTTCCCTGAACCCCCTGGCTATGGTTGTGGTAGTACAGCACAGTATGCTGGCAGCCACCACCTCCAAAATCATGAGCTGAGTACACAGTAACAAAAAAACAGTGTCTGCTTCCTACAGTCGAATGGTTTCTGGTAAATCCCATCCTCTACTGGATCACAAAGGTGAATCAGCCTAGTTTCTTTGATTTGAAGTCTAATTTAAATTTTTATTTTCAGAAGTTTCAAGAAGGTTTTTCACACAGTATATCAATACATTGCAGAATTTTCCTTTTCCTTGCAAAGATAACATTATTTATTGTTAAGAATGTGCTTTATAACTTTTATTCTGTGACTAAGATCTATATACACTCTAGGGCACATACTAATGATCCATTAATATACTGCTCAGATGTTTAAAATTACTCAGCCTAATGTTTCATGCCTTTCTGCACACCTGAATTAATACATACCCTGGAGTGCTTTTTTGCATAGTTACAGCACTCTTCCTACTAAGGAAAACTGGGACTTGATTGCATCCATATATTAATCACAGTGTATGTTTACATAGTATGACTTCACTTAATAGCGAAATGATGAAGAAGCCGGATGTACAGAGCTGTCTGGCTGAATGCCTGACTGACGAAAAAAGGAAGGCTTTCTACAAACATTTTTACATCTCTACAGAGGGCCAAAGAAATCACAGAAATGCTAGAGAGGTTTTGTTTGGTTTTGTTTTTTTCAATTGTACAATCTATCTTTCTCCATAAAATATGGGAATGCCTTGCTGGATCATACATATATATCACAGTAAGTGGGTTTTGTTAATCTCCTAAGTAGCGAATAATTTCTGCCTTTAATGAATTACATTAAAAGGTGAAATGCTTAGTGGCAGGAACTCATGTAAAGGAATAATTATTCACCCTGAGGTTTTTTGGCTCCAGCAAGCAGCTCCTGTTAAGTTACTTCAGTGGGCTTCCTTCCATTAAAGCTTTCTTTACTCTCTGCCTGCAGGACTTCATACTGTTTCAAATTAGTATTTATTTATTGATTGATTAATAATTTCTGACAGGGATATGCTTCTTGTTATACAGCTAACAAATAGGGTTTAATGTTTCTGAAGAAATTACCTAGATGAATAATCATTTCTCAGTCAGGAATCATTTTACAGCTATATTTCATCTTCTTTTTGCTTTCTCCATTTTTCATACCCTTACTGGGATACCGTAGTAGGACCATTTACATAGAATTGGGTTGTGAGATGCACAAGCATATTGTGACAGGTGGAAAAATAATTTTAAGCATGAAACTTCAGAAACTGTTACACTGAATGGATCAGACACTGGAACATTAAGAAAGAACTGATATGCCAGGGTTGTATTTCTGATATCCAAGTAGCAGTAGGTATGCTGACTAACATAAATTCTCAGGCAGGAAACAAGTCTAGAGAAACCTCATTTCTCCTTTAATATTATTGCATCTCCTGGGTGGGACTGTTTGAGAAAGAACTGTAAAACAAGGATAAAAATGCTGAAGGTCAGACTCATTCAGAGAAAGTTCTGGTTTATTCTGGTGCAAAAGCTTGTTTCAGCTCAAATCCCACATGACTGATGAACAATGCATACCGGTAAACCAGTATATGCATACATAGATTGTTTTACTACTCTGTATAGTAGTGTAAAATAAGGATTCCTAAACAATTCTAGTGAAGCAGAGAATATTCATAAGGACAAATGAAACACCCAGTTACATCTCTCAACTTCAAGAGAAAACGACTTCTAAAGGTGACAGCTGTTTGGGGGGAGTGCCCTGGAGGAAACAATTAAAAATTACTTCAAGAGACCAAGACATGTTTATATCAACAAACAACACAATGAGATACATAGGCTTGGTGAATAGCAGAGTAGTCAGATGGTGTGCATTTTTGACACAATCTATAACTCTTGATTTTGGCAGAGAGAATGCTTTTCTGTAGAGCATAACAGCCTATTCCCACTAAACTGCATGATCACTGGAGTACAGACAATGGCCAGCTTCATGTGGCTTTGCCTGTTTTCTCTCTCTGGGGACTCTGTTAGCCAACACAAGCTGCCACTTTTGCCATTCCTTTGGCCCTGTCTGGGACAATCTGCCTTATCTATCTTGATGCTGATCTCATTTTAAGTTTTGCCTTTTCTTGCCAGTTTCAGAGAAAATAACCTGTATCTTGTGTTGCATTACCTTTCAAATGTTTATTGATAAGAAAATCATGCTCTTTGTCTTGTGGCATTTTCATTTTGATTACGCCTCCAAGAGTACTACAGGCTAGATTTGCTGACAGGAAGTCCAAGAAACAGGGTTCAATGTTGTGAAGATCAGCTGCAGGGGTTGAGGCACACATACAGGTTTATGGCTTGGAATAGTTGCTTTTGAGAGAGACCTATAGTAGAGTCAAGATGCTGCGTGCCTTAACACCTCAGTAGAAGCAAGCTTTCTCTTTGAATTAAAACTGGATAATAGAAATTATCAGATATTTGGAGGAGAAAAAGCAAAGAGGTGGACTGATGTATTTTGTTGGGTTTGTTGTTTGTTTTTTTTTTTTTACCTTTCCTACATTGCACCATAAGCATTGCTAGTTTAGACACAGATTAGCCCTTCTCATGTTTTAACACTTCCCAGGTCTCCCTCAAGGTAACAGAACTTTAAACTTCCAATTGCTACTAGGGATACATTCCCTTACTATGAAAAAATTTATCTGGATGTCCTTGAGGGAGGCGAACAGAGAAACAAAAAATCTATGACCAGCACATGAAGTAAGGATGCGGTACAGCCTCTTGGTGACCAGAATCTGAAATGTAATTACATCTTTGAACTACTTAGAGCTTCCCAGTGCCATGCTCTATAAAAACACTGACCACGCAATTTATTTGCAGTCATTGTCTTACACTTGCATTGGGCTCCTTTCTCTGGGAGTGGGAGAACACAGTGGACTACCACTAACCCATGGTGGCCAGACAGAAGGGAAGCAGAGCAGAATTTTGCTCTTCGGAAATCCTAGGAAAGATGCAATTTCAGTTTGTACACAGGAATGAGCGGAAGGAAACTTGCCATTTGTTGGCAACTCCACTCCTGTGGACATGGGTGAATTTTTTAAAGGCAGGTGAATAATGTATGAACTGTTTCTGAATGAAAGCCAAGATTTTCAAAGCTCCACAGCAAATGAACCCTTCATTGTGCATACCGCCTGTCTGAGAGTCACTTCACTTTGAATAAGTCTCAGGGTAAATCCCCATTCACTGACTGGATAAGAATAGCTTGTAAAATTAGATTACTGATGTAAACATTTACAATCACAAATTTAAAATGTGTTACAAAGATTTATCGGGAAAGTTAAATCTCAATTTTGCTGTATATTATATTACATACGATGTTATGCACAGATGATAAATCACTCTCTTAGTATTACAATGTATATTTATTTACTGGAAAAGACCTATCTCAGATGATTTATTCTTGTTTGTAAAATGTCCTGATAATATGGGATGAAATATGCAGAGGAAACAGTAATGAACATTTCTACAATCATTACTAAAATTATCGACTGATTTCCTGCTCTTTCTCCCTATCTTTTTTGATTTAACACCAAAATTTCACGTAATCTATTCTTCTACATGAGAGAAATGTTTCTTTTCCCATTGTTGCCCACAAGCTTCTTCTAATATCAGAATATATACCTCTAGTAAATGGCATTTGAATATGTTAGTTACAAGACTACCATTCACATTTCATTTTTCTAATGTTTGCATCCATGTTAGCTCTGTCTAATTTTACTTCACTGGTCAGTTCCACTTAACGCCACTGTCCTCTGCTGTACATAGCAAAAATAGCAATATATTACAGGTTCTTTCACTCATAATGATCAAAATGAACTGATAGAAAAAGAGACTCCATAGGGATCTGTGCAGCTTCTCACTTAGTATCTGTCAAAAGCGTTTCTGCAAAATGCTTCCTAGCTCCCTCAAAATCATTCATGGTACAGTGATTTTACAAATAGAATCCAAGCAAAAACCTAACACTCACACCTTGCCCTCACCAATATTTAATGTTTAAAGGGAAGAGTTCACTAAAAACCAGTATTAAGAAAATTGCCTGAAAACAAACCTCTGGGACATCTTCTCTGAATGTCAGACATAGCAAGAAAGGTCTTCCTAAAGTTTTAAAAGGATCATTTTTCATAACGAGCTTTCTGCTGTCAGGTGAGGACAAACTGGATGTGTGAAAGGTTATAGTAATACTCTGTTTTAAAGGTGGATACTTTAAAGGTGGATAACCATTGCCAGGATGTCCCAAGAGTATGGTAAATGAATATTTTTTTCTAATACAGGCATAATTTTATGGAAATATAAAAAATACTGAGACAGACACTAACTGCAGTCATAATTATTAGCTACAGAAATATGATTCAGGATTGACCTGTAGGAGTTAAGGTGGGCAGTTCAGTTCTCTGAAAATGTCAGTGAGTTGGTGATGTTTAAAATAAGAAATGATGTCAGGTGTTTTCTAGAACAGCAGCCGGAAGGCCAGAATCATAGAACAATTAATGTTGGAAAGGACCTTAAGATCATCTAGTTCCAACCTGTCATGGGCAGGGACACATCACACTAAACCATGTCATCCAAGGCTCTGTCCAGCCTGGCCTTGAACACCGCCAGGGATGGAGCATTCACAGCTTCCCTGGGCAACCCATTCCAG
>JANHGB010058712.1:0-11548 GCA_026283785.1 Coracopsis vasa | reverse complement strand
CCCTCACAGTAAAGAATTTCTTCCTTATATCCAATCTAAACTTCCCCTGTTTAAGTTTTAACCCATTACCCCTTGTCATACATATATATATATATATGCAGTGTTAATAGTTTCATAAAAACATTAACCTGCTTTTAGTCATGCACAGTATTTCACACTGTTAGCAGAGTTGTCTTTTTTTGTCCTGTGACATAGCTGGAGGTAGATAGAATGCACACAGTGCTGAAGTTAGAGGCAGGGAATTTACCATTCATGAGTAAAGTGATGTTACTTTGGACAGTTAAATGGCAACCATGCATTGGTTTATTCCCAAAATACAGCTGTTAATGTTAGGCTTAATAAAGTTATGTGCAGTGATTTCGCACTGTTAATTAAATCACTTTAAACATCCTTAAAGCACCTATATATGTGAGCTTTTAAGTATTTGATGGCACTTGCCATCCTGTTGAAGTCTTTATTCTTAAACAATCCCTTTATTGTTGGATTAATAATACTTGTCTTTCTTATCTGTCATTGGAAATCAGAAACTGAGAAGAGCAACTTTGGTTTCGCTTCTTTGGAATTCCCCCCTCTAAGATCCTAAAATTCAGGAGCATAAAGAACAGAGCAGAATGGTCTGCAGACTGATTTCAAATTAGTGAGAAATTCTTTTCTGTTATTGAGAGGAAAACATGCCAGTGGGTTAGAGCACTCACCCAGGACATGGAATAGCTATACTCAGTTTCTTTCAAGATTCAAACTTGCAACTCTCAAGAAAATGCAATTGTTAATAAATTAAAGACTGTGGAAGAAGTGGGGAATTATCTTAGGTCTTCCAAAGGTGTTGCACTTTGCCCAGAAGAATTGGAGATTCAGTGGAGAGGCAGGAGGCAAATATATAGCTTTGTTAGCCTACTAGTTTGGGTGCTTTCCCAGTCCTTGCTCTCAGGATTTTCTGTGTTGTTTCGAACTATTTGATCTATGCAATAATAGGTTCTACTAGAGTTGAAGCCATCTGGTAAACATCCAGCATGAGTGCATGTGATTTTAACCATCAGCACTTAATTTTCAGTATAGATACGTTTGTAACATAAACCTGTTTTCCAACTGTAAATCCTCTGGGGACTTTCAACTTCACTGAAGAACTTTCTCGTTTCCCTTCTCAGGCAATACTATGCATACCTCACAGATACACAGTGCAAGAGGGTGGGAACTCAGTGCTGGGTGTTCGGGTAAGTGTTCTTGCTGCATTCTTAAAGCACTTGGACAAATGTTCAGCGTGAGTCCAGCACAGGAACAGGCTTTGCATGAAGCCAGTCCTTGTCTTGTGTTGTTTTTAGTATAAAGGAACAGTATGGAGAGATTTTCTTTATTTTTTTTTCTTTTTGCAAGTTCAGAGGAAAGGAAAATTCTGCATTTGGAGGTATAACATGGGAAATGATGGAATGAGTAAGGAGAAGAACAGAAGGAAGAACTAGAAACTGCTGGATAAAGCTAGGCTCTTTCAAAGTAGCATTGGCTTTGCTGCCCATATTCTCAGTCAGGTGAGAAGGATAAGGCTTTTGCTTCTACCACTTGCCTGTCATCAGAGCAGTGTTTACCTGGCTATCAAGGTGGGCATTGCCACTGTTAGTGGAATCACAACAGGAGACAGTGAAACAAACCATAGTTATCATCTATTTCTATTTTATTCTATTCTCCAAGAGGGAAAGGAATAATACTATGAGCAATGGTTACCTACAATGTCTTTCAAGATATCTCTTGGAGGAGACCTTTAAATGAAGAGTTTGCATGATTGCTTCTGGTGAGAACTTCCTTCTCCAGATGGCTTGACTAAAACTTACTGTTCTGGAAACCTGAAGCATATGGTATTGCAGCATTGTAAAAGCTTCTTGTAAATAAAGCAGTGTAGTAGTGTCCCTTTTGAGTTAGGGCTTGGAAGCTTACAAAAGAGAAAACATACAAGATCCTGTATCACATCTTAAAGAAAAAGAAATATGTATTTTAAGAAACTATTCAAGAAGCTAATTTCTGATAGCAGTTATTCTAAGCAAAACCAGCCATTTCGTTCTCTTTGTCAAGATTAGTGTATGTTTTATTTCCAGAATTGTCTGAACCATTTTCATGTTTAATAGAAGAATCTATTACTGTTTTAGATTGGAATAGCATTTCAATGAGCCATTAAATACTTAGATCTAGTTTAGAGACAGTGCTCTGGGCAAACTTATCTTACCTTTACTGTTAGTCTTTGGAATGTTACAAAATTTTTAGGAATAATGCTGGGCTGGAGGGCTTGTTTCCGCGTGCACTACACTATGATAAAGAATATCCCTTTCTTAACATTTGATTGAGATGACAGCAGAACATGCTGCAGTGTAATTGAAGGGGTTTCTACTCTTGCTTTAATGTACCCTGGCCAAGGCAATGCGTCTTCTTGGGTTTGACTGGGCTTAAATATTCAACCTCTTTCACTAACTTACCACCTTTCTTACTGCATTAAACTTAGGACTGTAACATCCATTTACATACAAAAGGTGGTAATTCTGTTCTTGTCTAGTTTTACTGGTGCTGAGTAGCAGTTGATAGTAGTTTCTGTAAGCCTAAAACTCCTTACTTAAGGAGGATCCTCCTCAAAACATGCATTATGATTCCTAAAGAGAGTCTGTAAAATATACACTCCTTAAAAAGGACTTTTTAAGTGGTTATGGCAGAGTAACCTGTCTTTCTGGGTTTGGTATGGATTGTGCTTTTAGTACTGAAGGTAACTAATTAATTGCACAGTTAATATTACTATTTAATTTACAATTAGAATAAAATAACCTTGCTCTGTTTGTGCAAAAACATCTTAGTAGTTGCAGATCAACTGTATTAATATTTTGGAGAGCCATGTTTGAATAGGCATGTTACTGAAATCTGCAAACAATTTAGGAATTGAGATGTTTATATGAAAAAGGAAATTTTCTCAACTATAGATGGTAATTTTAGAGTTTTATAGAAGACACATTGTAAACAATTTTTTAATTCTGGGGGAAGAATTTTCAAGTTCTGCATTAAGAAAGATGCATTTCTGTTTCATCCAAGAGAAGGAGTGTAAACATATTCCTTTGGAAACCAAAGAGAAATACAATGCTGAATGTTTACTTTCTGGCTCTAAAAATTAAGTATTACAGAAACCCTTATCTTTGGTTCAAAGCTCTTGCTGAACACATTAATGTCACATATGTCAATAAATAGATGCTCAAATATTTCTTTATAATCTCATAACAAGAACTTCAACAGAATATTCATCTGTAGGTCCTTCTAGTTGTGGGAAATGTGCATGGAGTATTATCCTTGATACTGCTTATTTCTTTAATCTGCAGAAAAAACAGAGTAACACCAGGAGTTCCTGTTGTCTGTTGGAAAAGTAGTGATTTCCCAGAAATTTAACTACCCAGAATATAATTTCTGAATTAATTAAAAGCAATTATATAGAATATTCATAGCTGTGTTGATTAAGACACTTCTAAAGGCACAAACTGAATTTGTAACGGCCTTACCATGAGAATAATTAAAATTAGTGTCTTGCATTGGTATGAAACTGTGCTCTGTGACTCGACATATACTATAGCAGCACTCTCAATAGATGGATGGTCAGTAATACAAGACATGAAAAAAGCCAGTGCAACAGCTCTGCTGAAAACTACACCATTTTCATTAAGGTGAAGCCTTTCAAAAAGGAATATCGGTTAGGATATTATAAGGCCGTTTTGACTGAATAAACACTTAATGTCTTTAATTCTATGGAGTATTCTCATGACCCTTCAGTAGGACACTTAATACCTTCCATTGTTAGCATTCTTCCATCTTTTGATTTGCCACTTCCTTAACTGTAAGGGCTGTCCTGTTGTACAATGTGTTTAACCCAAACATTCTTGACAAGAACAATGGAAAGAACGTATAAATGCAACACAAATAGCTGTATCATTTTTTGAGTCCTTGTTGAAAGTAGCCTATTGTTTTACACCTTCCAGTATACCATACCATCATATGTTTGTTTCCTGGTGGTGGTCTTTGTTACCACTGCTGGAGTTCAGTTTAACTCTTTTCTAATCTGCAGCTTGAGCAGTAAGAATAATATAAAGCCAAGAAAGAAAAATAATTGGTGACCCAGTAGAGTAACATTGCTCTCAAGTTTTTACTAATATGCACCTCATGTATTTGCAGTATTGGTCAATAAAGCATTAATTCCATGATTCTTAATTTTGGCCCCACTCATTGTGCTTTAAGTCACATTAGAAGATACAGAGAAAGCCATCATTTATTATTTTCACCAGGACCATCTCTACAAAACTAGTGGTTAAGTCATGCACACATCTTTCCTCCCCCTTTCATGAAAGGAGCTAGGTCCTGTCTGCCAAGCAGGAGAGCCATTTTTGACAGCTCTCTGGTCATGGAGAGTGCTGATAGAGAATGTGTCCCGTGATGTTGTATTTGGGTGACTGGAGCACTTGACCTAATGTTAAGTGTGCCTGCATGTGTTTGTGGAGTAGTTTTCGTGCATGTGTTCATATGTGCAACCTTGAAGACATTATTGAACAAGTATTAAACTTTTATAAGATTAATAGTTCATGATTTGCTTCAGCTTGAGAAGAGTCAATTTTCTACACTTTTGCTGCACCAGTCATGTTTCTACACTTGTATTTGTTAAAAATACGTAATTTTTTGTCCAGGACCTATACAAATTAAATATATTCCCATGGCAGGTGATAGATTCATAACCTATTGTATGAAGTGGTGGACAAGTCTCCATAGCTTTGAGCCTGAAAAAGTGCACACATCTGGTTAACAGGGAGAGAGCTAGAAATACTTTTTATTCTTATAATGCCAGAGAGGAAAGTAAATACTGCAATATTTCCTCTCAGATTTTTCCTGAAAACCTCTGGTTACCGTAGTGTGGATCCTGAGTTTACACATAAGCCAGAGCAAATGTGTGGATTCTCAGAGGATTTGAAATGCTTTTTCATGTTAATTTTCTCACTAAAATCCATCTGAAGTAAGCAAAGTAGCCTATTTAGAATTGTAGTAATTTACATCCAGTAGTGAAATACCCAAAGCACAGTTCTAGTTCTCCCAACAGGGAGTCTGTTGATTGTTCAGCATAGAAGAGAAATTTATATCTGCTGAGGGCCGAAGCACAGTGGTAGGTATAAATAGAAATCTCTGTTTGTTCCCTGGACAAACAGAGGCTCATGGAATTGTGAACTGCCAGTTGATCACTTTTTGTATGCTGTGTTCATGCTGATGAAAATTATAGAAAGAAAAATAAATTTCCCAAAGAATTTCAGTTAATGGTGGTGTTGGAGTGCTTGCTAGATAGTAGTGCTTGTTTATTGTTGACAGTCTGGGTTCTGGGTTGTGAATATGTGGGTTAAATCCTCAGTGTTTGTAACCACTTTACCCCCTCCTCTGTCTTTCATTTACCCACAGGGTTATTGCTTTCCTTGAAGCTATTGTGTGCATAAAGTTTGGACAGGATCTTTTTTCCAAAACACAAATACTGTATGTTGTGTTTTGGCTTCTCTGTGTGGTAAGTGAGATTTCTCATGTGAAACATAAAGCATGGCAAAAGCATTGAAAGCATCTGAAGAGTTTCCTCTCTGAAACACTGCAGCAGGGGGTCATTGTGGGGTAAATGCTGGTAAAGAGTTCTGTGCATGTACTAGGAAAAGCAAATGCTAGATTGTTTAGAACACACTTTGAAGGGGGTAGAATAACTTTTCTTATTTCTTGATATAGCAGAATATAGTAACTTTAACAGTGTTTAACGATTAAGCAAACACTAGTTGTAGGGTGCTTTATGAGATAAAATGTGAGTTTGAATGAAGCTAACTTTGGCGGTACTTGCTATGATGTCCACTGGAAAGGAACAGGAGTTAATGAATAACGTTAATAAATAATGCATGTTGTTTCACACTGAAGTCTTACAATGACATAAAGAACACTGTTTTATCAGGCAAATCATTCTCGCTCAGCCTGCAACTTTCTGTACTTTAGTGTGATTACTGCAAATGCAGCATGAAATGCCCATTTTATAACAGTAAATGGATATCTGTCTTGCCAGACTTTTAACTCTGATGCCAAACACATTTTTAATCATCAGTGTAAAATAAAGCATCTATAATAGGCTGACAGATAAGTACTCCCTTCTAGTTGGGAACAGTTTGAACAGGTGATAGGGAGTCAGATTGTATTGTTCTCTTATTTAACATGACAATTTTATTCCTGAAACTTCAGAAAGGTATTCAATTGCTTCCCAGGATCAGAGCACCACAAAACCAAGCATGTAACCCAGCCTGAAGGAGAATTAGTTTTTCTCACACACTGGTTGTTCCTGATACTATATGTACAAGTGCCTTTGTATGATGACTGTACAGGGTGAAGACAAGAACCATAATGCATGTGTGTGGGTGATGTGTATGTATTCTCATGCTTCTGCTGAGAATTGGTCTGCACACCCCATGGTGGCAGAATGTATGTGTACCTTGCAGTTGAAGCGTGAGTCTTACTCATGCTGCCAAAAGATGCAGAGAGAAAGAGTGTGAGTCTCTGAATGTAGAGTCTCCAGGGACTCTGAGACCTTGAACCAGCAATAAATTTGGAAAAAAGTTTTACAGATTATTTTTTTCTTCTCCTTCCTTGTTTAGGCCTTTACAACTTTCCTGTGTTTATATGGCATGGTTTGGTATGCAGAGTACTATGGCCTCCGAGAAAAGGTACTTTATTAAGAAGCCCAGCTTTGTTTTATACCAGAGTTAATACTGCTAAGCTCATAGATATTAGAATTCTTTACTGGAGCTAGTATAAATGAGGGTGAGGGCAGGATGGACTAAAGTCTAGCTGAAGTCAATAGAAAGAACTGTGAATTCAGAGGGCCTTGGGTAGATCCCAAATTACACCGGTTTCTAAAGAATGCTGTCCTCTTAGTTACTCAAAATGAGGCTGTAATTTTAGCAAAGCTTTCAGGGATGAATGGTTAGCTAGTGTTCCCATTGTACAGGTGAAATGCTAGGGGAATATTAAGAATACTTGGTTACGTAAGAAATCATGTGGCAGGTGGTGAGTTCTTATTATATTATCTATGTTGTACCTTTTAACTAGAAAGCAAAAAGTCCTAAGTACTGGCTGAATGTTTTATGAGGACTTCTGTCACCGTTTAAGTTTACAAGTCTAATTGCAAACAGGAGAAGTGCTGATCACAGGAGCCATCAGCATCCTGATGACATGTGTCCTTGTTTTTGCAGACCTTATCAGAAAGTGAAGACAGCCCATACAGTCCAGATGCTTCCTGGCTTCATTCTAAATTCAGTAAAGGTATTGGCACTTTTGCTCCTATATTCTCGAAGTGGTAGCATTAAAACTCAACACTAGGAAATGAGGCTTGAGAAACTTACCTTGCAGACAACTGGACCTATTTAAACATCCCTGCAGGAGCTATACAGATCTATCATCTGCAGAGCTATTCTGCTTTGCAGCTGTTTCTCTTCTAACTCTTAGAAATGTAGTTATTTTTAATGAAGCAGCTGAATTTTTCTGCAAGCCATTCTTGTTAGGTTATTATACATTTCATAACTGCTGTGGACAGGTTTTTTTCTCTGAACATTATATGTTTGATTTGAAACATCGAACATGAATTGTGCTTTTGTTCCTGCTTGTTAAGAAACAGTCAAGAATGTGTCCTGGAGCTTGTGTTCTTAACTGACACTTGCCTAATTAATGTAGTGCTGATGGTCACAAACAGCAAAAGCAGCCTACTTCTCTGCCTTAACTGACCTCTGGTGTAGGAAAGATAAGTTACCTGCCTCCTCCATTAACTCTATAGTGTACTTACTTATTGAGTAATTATCAGGGTTCCCACCTGGAAGTTATTTCTCAGAGTTTATGCTTCATGTGTTTGTATCATTAAAAACAATTTCTTATTTATCTTAGGCTTGAAAAGCACCTACAGCAGAGCTGATTTCTTTTTCATATATGTTTTTTCTGGATGCTGATATTTATTCTCAGTGTAGTAAATTTGTGTATTTTTGTACTTTGGAGGAAAATTGCTTGAACTGGATCCCCCACCCCCACCCCCGTACGCCAGAGAACTTGGGCCAAGTAAATCTTTCTATGATTTTCTGTTATTTCATTAACTACAAACTTCAGCCTCTTTCATCTTTTTGTCCTGAATTCTTGTTTCAGTCTCCATTGTCTCTCTCTGCTTTCTCAGAGTCAAACAGGAGAGTTGAGCTTGTTCAGCCTGGAGAAGAGAAAGATCAGGGGAGACCTTATAAAGGTTTTCCAATACCTAAAGGGGCCTACAAAAAGTCTGGAGAGGGAGTTTTTACAAGGGCATGTAATAATAGGGCAAGAGGGAATAGTTTTAAACTGAAAGAGAGTAGATTTAGATTAAACATTAGGAAGAAGCTCTTTACTATGAGGGTGGTGAGACATTGGCACAGGTTGCCCGGGGAAGCTGTGGCTGCTCCATCCCTGGCAGTGTTTAAGACCAGGTCGGATGGGACTTTGTGCAACCTGGTCTAATGGAAGGAGTCCCTGTCCATGGCAGGGGGGTTGGAAGCAGATGATCTTGAAGGTCCCTTCCAACCCAAACCATTCTACAATTCTATGGTCTGTCGTATGAAAGACTGAAAACAATAAATGTAATCTTACTAGAATGTGACCTTGCTTCCATAGTTTTTAATTTCTGATAGTAGTACCTGCCAGTAATAAAAATATGGAGGCTTAATTATTGATGTCATTTAACAGGGAGGATGCTTCAGCACTATATCCTGCTATAGCAAACTTCCACTTTTATTTTTATTTTGGAGGAAGAGTTTTACAGAAGTCTTAAGAATTGCTTTTTATAAATAAAAAAGGCCACTAGGTGGAGTGTGAGTATCAATCAGTTTGCATTAGCTTGAAATCCATACTTGTAAACGCTGTAGCTTTAAATAGCCTTAACTTTCTTTTGGACAACAACTCCACAACATAAAATATATAGTAAAAAAAATAATGTTTCTCTTTCAGCAGGTGCTGACAATAGTCCACCAAAACATTCAGTCAATAGTGAAAGCCATTCATCTAGAAGGAGAAATCGCCACTCCAAATCAAAAGTAACGAATGGAATTGGCAAGAAGTAAGAATGGTTTTGGAAAATACCCTACAGTGTGACCAGAAGTGACAAAGAAAATCAGACATGGCTCTGAATTTCCAAACCGAAGATTGATATTTAAATTTAAAGATTAAAGAAAGGACGTGTTGGAGAAAAAGGATGATCAAGATGGAACCACCGGTGTAGTGGTGATCATTGCCTGCTGACACTTGCCATTCACTGATTTAAATCTAGTTTCTTCAGCATGTGGCACCAAAAGCTAAGAGTGTGCTGGAAAGGAAAGTAATTTTGTCATAGCAGGTACACCCTGTTTTGTGTTCAGGTGTTGTAAGTGCATTTTTAATATCTTAGTTGAGGACTTAAAGGCTAGTAAACTGATAGTCAGTTGGCATTGTTGATTTGATTTCTTTTGGTTTACTATGTTTTTATTATTTTCTAGAAGAGTATGCTATCCTTTGACTAAAAGCAACTGCCCTTCTTTCTCAGTCTCACAACTAAACTTTTCCATACAACAGTTAGTAAGTATTTAAAATTTCCATACTTCTCTCTGTCTGCTTGCTTTTATGTAAAGGCTCTTTAGACCTGATGATGAGATTTTTACCAATGAAGGAATGGGTACAGGTTTCTTGTAAAGGATGTGAAATCTTTGAACACAGTTTTGTTCTGCATTGTCTTTCTGCTTGATTGTTACGCATTTGATTTCTTTTATGGTTTTAAAATACTTGTATAAAAACCTGTTGCAGAGTAGAGGGCCATGCCTCCTGCCCTCAGAGACAGATGTCATGTCATTTAGTTGTTTTTTCCACCTTTACATCATTTTTTCAGCTGTGCCACATTAGGTACAATGTTCTTTCCCATTCCCGTCAATTTGCCTTTGCCTTAACTGGAACCAGAAATCCCAGTGTCTTTAGACTGATATCAGAAACTGCTTTGAAGGCTCTGATGTCTTACTGAGCCTGGTGATAAGGCAGTTTTTTGCTGAAGCTGAGTTGCTTGCTGCTTCTGTAAGCATCATTATTTCTGAAGGCTTGCTGTAGTCTTTGGTGTCTGAGAGGCAGCATGATGTTACTGTGATATACCCCGTTGCTTTGGTATTTCCTATCATGCAGTCAGAAACCCAACAGCAAAGTCAGTCTGTCTTGCAGGGTGTGTAGTTTTTTTTGGAAGGGGTTTGTTGTTTTTTTTCTTATTATTATTTTTTAATGTATTAACTATGACATGTAGCAAAGTGGCTAATTCTCCAGCAAAGAGCTTAATGATAAGTCGAGGTTAACAATCAAGAGCCATCAGTTCTTGTATTAAGTTATCAAAAGGTTTTTGTGCCAATTAGATTTTGGGATTTATGGGGTTCAGAGGGGTAGATAGCTTAAGCAAAGATAAGTAATACCCGTTAGTCACTTAGTCTTCATAAGAAAATGGGATTGCCTTTTTCTTTGAGTAACATTATTGTGATTTGCCACAGGCTAAGTACTTAAAAAAGCCAAAACTGCAACAGAGACTTTATGCAAGTGTATGATACTGTAAATACAAAAAAGTATTCTGTGTAATCCATTAATTCCTGTGTGCCACAGATTATCAGTGTTTTCAATGCACTTAAGCGTTGCTGCTGAACCCCTCAGAGGCCCTTCATTTCCCACCCCCCTTTCCAGTCAGGCATAAAGTGTACAACTTAGGAAGTAACATAGTAGAAGCTGCTATATTATCATTGCTACAGTGACATTAAACATCTGTTACATGAGCAGATATGTTAGGAAGACTTTCAAGCTTTCCTACAGCTACTTGGTTTTCATTCATACTGTAGCAATTCCTTATTTGTAATGTACTGCATATTGATGAATGTATTTGTGAGACTTTGTTACTTTTTAATTTTCTTGGTTAATAACTCAGTCTGTGTAAGACTGAAGAATGGCATTGTAAATTTTCTATTGATTCAATACCAAAGCAAGAGATTGGAAGTCTAATGGCTTAGGTATCTTAAATACCGTGGTTTTCAAAGATGAGAGCCTATTCTGTACTTGCAAGGTTATACACACCAACTATGTATACAAAGCTTACATGTGTAAGCACATACTGAAGTACAATATCTACTTACCTGAGGGGACAAGCACACATTTTGTAAATGGTGCTCACACTGCTGAACTGCACCCTAAAAATATTGGAAAGTCAAATGCGAAGTGTCATCTTATTGGAAGCTGACTTCTGTATACTATTACAACAGCTTGGCCTTGAAGAAATGTTGTTTGACAACACCTTTAAAAATATTTGCCATGAAATCTTTTTACTTTAATTTTTTATGTTTGGTTGGGGTTTATGATTGTTTTTTTGGTTTGGGGGTTTTGGGTTTTTTGGTTGGTTGTTTTTTTTTTTTTTTTTTTTGGGGGGGGGATTTATTTGTTTGGGTTTTTTTCTAATTTAAAAGAGAGATGGCCCGGGAGA
>JANHGB010058711.1:0-23323 GCA_026283785.1 Coracopsis vasa | reverse complement strand
GAGGTATCCCTGCCCATGGCAGGGGGGTTGGAACTAAATGATCTTAAGGTCCTTTCCAACTCTAACTATTCTATGATTCTAAACCAAGGTAAATTTCATCGTTACAAGGAAAATCTGCAGCTGCACGAGAAAGAAGATGCACTAGGATAGGTTCAAATAGAGAATTTTGGTATCACTTATCCCACGTTAAATTTATTACCTATCTTTAACAGACATGAAACTGAGTCTCAGAAAGTAAGTCAGCAACATTTCTAGTTCAGGAGATGTTGCAGTCCTACAGACATAGCCAGAGATCTTCATGTACTTAACCCCTATCTGTATCTGCACACACTAAGAAACATCTGGATTTTTAGCTCTGAGACATCACTTCAAGAAGACAAACTTCCAAGTACCTGAATGTTGCTGTAATATAAATTCATATCAGCTAGGTTACTCTTCAGTCTCTTGGAATAACAAACCAGCACATCACTCTGGACCTTTTTGACTGACAGAAAAAGCTCCTGAGCTTCTGTAACACTAAAATGCTATTAAAGCATTCAAGACAGCCTTACATGAACCACGCAACACAGGCATTTATAGCAGTGATGTATTTTTTAAAAAAGCACTGTAAAGAGTCCTAAGTTCTGCTGAACTAAGGCAACTTTCTCATATAGAATCACCTTGATCAACTACTCACACTGAGGAATTGCATGTTGACACAACTGTATTGGCTAGAGATTGAGAGATCCTTGGGATTGATTGTATTCACTTCACTAAGGAACTAAAGCAAGTAACTACAATATGCTACTTCAAGTATTACTATTTTTCAGAAATGACTTATTCCTACACTTCTGGAGCTAACATACCGCTTTCTAATGCCCCTGCTGCTACTGCATTTCAATATTTTCCTTACAGTCACTAATTAGCACACCAAAGTGTAGCAAAATTGACAGGTAAATTATCCTTTAAGAGCATTAAACCCATTTTCCAGGTAAACCATTATATTAAAATATGTTAAAGCAATGATTTTTCTGTACTAGGTCATGAAAAATATTTCTAAACATCTGTGAGAGACTGATCTGAAATCAGACTCCACCATCCACTGTCTCAAAGATTGGTCTGAGAAGCTGAGATGGAATTCCACCTGTCTTTAGTCTCAGAGGTATGTGGGAGGAGTTGAGATATATCCAATATCCACTGCCTGGGAGAAGGGTGTGTGAAGCTAAACTGGGACTCCATTGTCCATTGCCTGAGGGATGGGTGGGAAAGACCTAAGACTCTTCTGTCCATTACCTGGAGGACTGGTGTGAGGAATTGCTGTCCATTACCCCAAGAACTGCTGCAGACACGTGTGCACGTGTGTGTGTGCGCGCACAGACACGTGCAGTCAAAGAGCTGGCTGCAAGACCAGGGGAACCAGTCCACCAGGAACATGTAATACGTGACATGAAGAGCAGAGGTACTCCCCCAGCTCATAAAAAGGGGAAAAGGTAATCAACAAGAGACACATCTCCAGAGAGCCATGCCGTGAGGATGACTCCAGGAGGACACCTCTGTGAGGACACTCTCCACTGATGACCACTACGGACCCTGAGGGACACCCTCCACAAGACATCACCATGAGGGCAACTCCACGAGACACACTCCATGGAGTACCTTCAAGGGGACTCCAGAAGGACACCTCCAAGAGGACACCCACCTCCGATGGACTCTTGGAGGACACTCTGCTCCGACGCCGACTACGAACCCTGAAGGGCTCCCACCACCGACAACGGGGCACCACTGGCTCCACAGTGGTAACTCTCTCTGTCTACACCCCGAATCCTTGCTTCATTTTCTACCTTTTTCCCCAATCTGTCCTATCGCTATCCCCTTTATTACAGTAATTTCCCTTTTTTATAATAACTGTCTTTTTGTAATATGTAATAAACTTACTAACCAATTACAGTACTTGACATCCTTTGCGTCTTAACTTCACACTGAAACACGGTCCAGCACTGGGGTTTTCTCCAACTGGACCCTGACAACATCTGTATTGCAAATGTGTATTCCACCTTATCATTTGTCATTTCTTTCGCATAATGTACCTTTTAGAGTAACAGAAAGCTTCCTTGCTTCCCTCCTTATGCACTGCCCTTTTAAACCAACTGGACCAAAAATACCAGCCACTGCCTGAAACTTGACAGGAATGGCTGAACCTCTCTCAGCTTCTCTCTGGTGATATTTATTCCTCCCTCCTCCTCATCTGACACTAAAGGCAAATCTGTATTTGGGTGCCAAGATCCTTCTTTACAGAGTCGGGCTTTAACCCATGTAAACACTCACTTGGATTTGTGCTAAAAGTGTACATATAGAGCACGTATCTACCTAATTTTGCCTTGAACCCAAGATAAAAATAATACAAGCATATTTTTATATTGTTAGACTTCCCAGATTAACAATCATCCTATTTCTACATGAAGGCAGTAGAAGAGGACTGTTTTTTCTTTTAAACCTCTAAAACACGGCAACAGCCTGCACGGAGCTGCTTTCAACTATTAAACTATTTTAAGTACAGCACATTAAAAGCTAGCTTGGTTATTTTTGCACTTCACTATACCTCAAAAAGCCTCAAATATGGCCAAATTCTGCCAGGATCTAAATCAAGCATGCTGGTTAGAAGAATTAGTTATTGTTAAATTGAGGGAGCAATTTCAAGTACTTTTGACTTCAGCTGTCCAACTTAAAACTCCATCTTCTGAAAAGAAACAGAAAAATAAGGTAACACCCACACATCACAGGCCCTGAAGTTACCTCAAAACAAGACAGGAAAAAAACCTCAGGTGTCTAAAAACCAAACAAACATCACTAAGGCATAGCCTCAGAGGCACTCTGTTACCCATTATAGCTGGAACTGCTACACTAAGAGAGACACAACAATGTAGTAAACATACATTCATGCAGCCTTTTGGACAATGGGACATGCCACAAAGCCTTGCCAGGCACCTCAAGAGAATTCTATTAACTGCACATATGCTCAAAATCATGTCTTTCCAGTGGTATTTTGTGTGCTGCCTGTGATCTGTCCACAGAGGAGCATACAAGTAAGTCAGGAGAAACCTTGCAACATATTAAGAGGAATATTTTGTTTTGTTACACCAAGTGGAAAGCAATTTTAATTAAAAAGATTTGTTGAAATAGTGAATTACAGGAGCAGTAAACTGAACAGAACCTGTAACTGATAGTAAAAGACTGCTACATGCACACATACCTAGCTTTGAGACAGCCATATACAATGGAAAACATACCAAATTTAAGTCTTGAAATTCCTTCCCTTTTCTCAATACTGTTTTGTGGAATGAAGAAAGACTTCCTAGTTTAACAGCCAAACCCCACATCTACAGACAACAGTCTCACACAGAGAAGTGCTATGGGATGTGTCCAATAACACCCCAGGAGAACTTCCAATCCATTGTCTCTTCCCCTGTCCCAGATGAATCTAGATTTCATTTGCAGCACAACAGCTCCAGAGCATGAGTGTTAGAGTAGTCACAGGCAAAATTCATCCGAGAGCTCATGGTTTGATGAGCCCCTCAGGTGCAGAGAACTGAGCCCAGCATTCTCCACAGCTCCAGTATGTGCTTTAACAAATCAGTTACTGAGAAGAAGGAACTGCTACAGCTATGACTACTGGCTGCTACAGCCTGTATATTTTAAAACAAAAATAAGTTATTTAAAATTCCAATTCTTCCCCTTAAAAGTTTTATTTGCATTGAACAAATATTTCCCTACAGCTTAACTTACTGCCCTGCAATCTAGAGTTGCATTGCAGCCCACTGGCTCAATTAAAAATCCTTCACCTGGCTTCTCCATCAGCACTACAAGATATTCAGGTGCCTCACTGAGAGGCACCAACTGGGTCTCAGTTATTTAAACACAGGCTTTGCAATATACCTGGTCACAACACCTATGTCCCCTCTGTAGATCTGACTCTTGACATTTACACTGAGTCCTATCTTCTTTGTGAAAGAATTTAGTACACACAAGGATTAATCATTTCTTCTGTTTTCAAAGCCCCTTCTGTGATCCAACACACACAGCAGCTTTGCTGCTTTGGTGTGAATAACTCAAAGAATAACTAAAAACTCTCTGAAGTCTAGCTCATAAATACACTGGACAACTGACCAAAACCTGCTCCTGTCTCCCTTCTTTCCCAGCCTCTCCCAGACAATAGCACTCACAAATTACATACAATATTGCTCTATATACTGTCCCTGACATGATGGCAGCATTTTGCAGTTCAGGGTGCAACAATTCATGGTACATGGCTTGCCTCTCAGTGAGGTGAAAGCCATAGCACAAGCTAGCTCCCCTGGCTGTAACATGCTTTAGCTTAGGTTTCTTAGAAAACTAAAACGCCCCAAAATAACCCAGAGTGTGACACAACTCCCACTCCCCTAAGCTGCATGCCACAGTTCATGAGACACTGCAGTCCTGCTCTTGACAGCAGTGTTTTCCTTAGTTATTCTCTCAGAACAGTTGTCGCTCTTTAAAATCAGGTTTGATTTCATGAAATGTTATTAAATTCCCAACTGCAAAGACAGAGTAACCAGTTTAGGCACGTACCTTGGTAGAGCAGTAACTGAAGAATAAAAAGGGTATAAGATTTACCATGCAAATCTACACACAAAAGTGTTTCCAGCATAATCAAATACCTTATACCGAGTTGTATACAGGTTTAGGTTTAATCAACACTGGGTTTTTTTGTCTTTCAGAGGCTAAAGCAGTCTCCAATAAGATTAGGGCTCTGCAGCATGCCTAGTAAGACTGAAGAGGATATTGCCAGAAACAGTCTACCTTTCAGCAACTATTTATTCTACCTAACCATCCATCCCCAGAAGACAGCACTTCAGTCTAAGGGTTAGAAAAGAAAATATCATACACGGTAACCCAAATTTGAAAATGCCCATTTCATAAATGACCCAATGGCCTGTTCTTTTCCATCTGTAGCCTTAGAGAATATGAAAAATACCCAGACTACTGCTAATGCACAATAAATTCCCCAGCTTGATAGGGCTTGAATAATGCTGTTGTAGAACTACAAAAGTACTTTAAAATCAATACGAGGAAAATTCTGTTGATGAAGATTTATTTCTTACGTGTTTTACTCACATCCATATTTGAAGAGCCACAAAATAAAGCTAGTTTCAAAGTAAGTTGTTCGCAATACAATCAGAGTTTGTCTTTTCCACCTGCATACATGGAGAGGACCACACAATATGAGGTCCCTTAAACCTGACTGTATCCAATGTTCATTCATGCTTAGACACAGGTTAGGATGGGATATGAGTTCAGATGGTTTTAAGCCTTTCATGACCCAGAACAACTCTGACTCAGCTATTTGTTTATTTTTGCAGACAAATTCCTTTGGTAATGGATAATATGTTACAACATTGTAATAACCAATATAAAACCAACACTCAGCCTTACAATTCTTGATCCAGTCTGGAGGGCACTGCTGTATCCCAACGACCGAGCTGCTCAAGAGCAACATTAGATTGCATATGAGCAGCTGATGTACCAAAAATGAAAGTTTAATTCAGAATTCAAGGCCCTTCACCTGTATCTGCCCTGATAGCTGCCTGCCTTCTTGAGATCCACAACAAATATCCCCACAATGACAGGTCTCATGGGAGACAAACTGTGGGGGAAAGCAAGAAGAAAATTAAGAAGTAGTTATCTCAAAGCTTTATTTTATCAAGTATTTATTAATTATTTAGCTTATTTAATAATAAATAATAAGTTAGCTTATTTCTAAGGCTATGTTTCATATCTTTTATGTGTACAGTTCCTTATGTGTGCCTGGCTTGGCACATGACTCCAGTATCAGATCAGTCACACTCACAAGTTCACAGGACAAGATCTTTTATACAATTACTTGTCTGAGCAATTCCCTCAAATATTATTTAGGAAATTAGTCCTCTAGTCACATATATGCATTCAAATACTTGAAAATGCAAGGTTTTTCAAATACAAACTTTTCTTTTTTAGTTTCCTCTTTTTATTAAAGCCATTGTATAAAAATAGTTTGTGCAGCATCTAGTGGAAGCTGAAGAGCTCCATGGAAAGTCTACAGAAACCCAAATGGGTTTGTTCCAAATAATCAGAAATTAAGTCATTTTTACACATGTGCAAATAGACATCTTGGTAGAAACATAACTCTTGTATTTATTCATGAACAAAACATCACCTACAACCATCTAGCTCTTTCTCTCTGACTACACGTATAAAAGGGGGGAATCAGTCGTCTGCATAGGTAATACACTGAGAAGACAGAGATAAAAGCTTTTGCCAACACACTTGTCCGGTTCTGACCACTGAATGTTACTGATCATATCTCTAGTCACGCTACAGTGAGTATGGAAAAGAACACCACCCTGCACTCACATACACACACACTAATTGGGTTTTTTCACTTGCTTGATGAGTTTTGTTTGGGATTCTGCAGAAATGTTTGATGTGGATAATTAGCTCAGAATGCTTCAATAAATCCTAAAATAGCTTTTAAATAAACAATTTTATGGCATGGTCATCCTCCCATACAGAAGTTAGAATTATATCAGATAAGCTTACTTTCACATGCAGCAGCACACAATCACTTAAAAAAAACCAGGTTTGAGTTCTTGCCATGCAGGACTGCTTTGTGCCCAGGTCTGAACCTCATTCTTTCAAATACTCCTTACAGTTCACACAGCTGCTCAGGAAGTTCACTGATTATCACTCAAGTAGTTGGTTTATTCAGGCAAATAAACACTTTGTGTGCTCAAGTGTTAAGCAGCCACTCCGTAACATAACAGGGTGCTTACCAGCAAGCTCTGGTAAATCTCACTCCAGCAGTTTACAGCAGCCAAACCTGAATTCCCGCACACTTCCCTGTTGTCTATCTACCAGAGAACAACTGAAATGCTTCACTCCAGACTCCAGCTTCCTTGCATGAAGCCAGCTTAATTGATAATTTAAGATAATACTCCGTACTTCGTAATGAAGCACATGCATTACTCTCTTCATTATGCCCTGGAGAGTAGATCAACAAAAGGAATCAAATGGGAAGGTGAGCATTAACCACTTCAGCAGGATTCCCTAGGGCTCACCAGTTAGCAACCACAGTCAGAAGTACTTAATGCAGCCAAAAGAAGAAAGATTACTGTGATTAATGAGGGATTAATAGTCAAGATTGATTCTGGTTTAATTTAAAATAAAATCAAATCAAAACCAAGAATAGGGTTCTGCATGCACAAAAGCCACATCTCCAGAGAACTTAGTGCAGCTGGACTCCTAAAGCCAACTGTAAAGGAGATACAGTAAAGGATTTGGTAAGGACATTTCTCATCTGGCCAAGTCATTTCCCTTCTGATGTCCTCAATTTAAGCAAGGGATATTTTCTTTATCCTTCTTAGATCATGGCAAACCAAAACATCATTTGACTGACTAAAAAAATGCATGGAAAATTTATGGTACCAATACACTATCCTGCTCATCCCTGGAAGAACCTGAAGCACAGTGATTTCCTTGTTTGAGCCAAGTGTTTTAAGCAGCCAAAATCTAATTCAGCTGCATATAGCTTCTTCTGCCCAAAGAATCAAAATACCTGCGTCTTGCATTTGCCACAAGAAAATCTGCCTAGGAAACATAGCATCCACCCCTGTTACGTTTCACTTACAACACAGCCAAATCTGTGCAATCTCTTGCCATAGAGATTAAATGGTTTAAGACTTTAAAGACTGTTCTAGTCTCAACTGAGCAAAGGAACAATTGGCTTTGGAAAAATAATAAAGGAATTTACTAGTGCTGCTTTACTGACCTGGAAGTAGCTTTTGTAAGTGGTAAGTGAGATCAGCAAGGGGGAGTGAAAAGGGGAGAAAACCCTACTACTCTCAATTACATTCTTCTCAGGAAATTTGATTGCCCTACCACTGATTTACCATCGGTTTCAGATAACTGGAGGGAGATTCTTTGAAATGCTCCTACAAACTATTTCTGTCAGCTTGTGAAATCATAGGCAAACCCCAGCTATGTCAGATAGAAAAATACCATACAGACTATTCCTGTTGTCTTATAAGATGATCTTAGTGATGCATAAAAAGCTAACAAGATCTTAGCAAAAGACATTTCCAGCTTGTTCATGGATTGCATGTTCCAAAACTGAAGAGTTAACCTTCCAGGAACATTGGCACTGGTTATGCATGAGCAATACGTAAACCAGAGTTCTGCATTACTCCTTGTGACTCAGACTTTCTTTAAAACATCTGCAAAAGCATGCTACATGTCTATCTTTTTCAGATTACACTGCATCTACATTCTTTCTATGAGCTAAGGGAGTATTTGAAGACATGAAAAGTGTGATAGTAAGTTACCGGTAATTGATCTTGTTCAAGGATAAAACCTATGCAAGCCACTGACAAAACTCAAGATGTAGGAATTACTGTCCCCTAAGCCCCCCTTTTGGTTTAGTCTTTTTATTTGGTAAAATTTTAAAAGCTATGAAGAGTCTGAATGGCTGGTTTGAACATTAGCACTTAAACTGGTTTTGCTTAATGCTTTAAGAATTCACCACCAAATCACTCTTGCCATTTCTAAATCACTTCTGCTAGCTGAAGAATAGATGCCCACCAACTGAGATGTACTATCCTACTGTTAAATACATTGGCTGCCTTTCCCATTTGACAGCCCCACTTGAAGCGCAAACCAAACTTCAAGTGTCAGAATCAGATTCTTGCAGAGAGATCCTCACAGATATACGCATCCAGCAACGGAAGCTGACAAAGTTATTTATGCACTTGCTCTTTTATGAAGCTTTTTCCAGTCATCACAGCTGTTCGCATCAGGACTTGGCAGGTTTTAGGCCTGCAGTATCTTCAGGTAGGAACAGAAGTCAGAATTTGAAGCATGAAGTCCCTCTTACCAAGCCCCTCTGCAAGAGCTAATTTTAAATTAAGTTCTGCTCATGCAAATTGCTTATATCTTTCATAGATAAAATCTGAAAATCAGTAAACACTGTAAGATATAATAGCATTGACTGAAGTGCTTCACTTCATAGGGGGACTTGATTCAGGAGCCGGATAAGATCTTAACGAAGCAACTGCTGTCACAAGGCAGCTGATGATCTCCTCCGCAGTATTTCATGTACCTCTCAGTGTGCAGAAAAATGTTCGAGGCAAATTTATCCTTGAAACTATCAATTAAAACATATAGGAAATCCTGTTTTCCAAGCAATAGGAAATCCTGTTTTCCAAGCAGTTGAATAAAATTATGATGCTTCTTTGTTAGAAGTCACTTTAAAGTGAATTCCACATCCTATTTTGCAAACAGTGACAATTCAAGAGTTAAACTTATTAGTAGATTTTGTGGCCTTTATTAAAAAATAATTTTATTCAAACTAAGTTTCATGAAAACAACTATTACTTGCTCTTGAAAAGTCCAACATAATTAATGTAATTTCCACCAGATGTAATAGGAACAGTTTCAATTATCCTACTTTTCAATTATTCTCTATAATATACATATATATTTATTTATTTATTTAGAAAGCCTAGAGTGGCTTTTATTAATAAAGCGTTAAACTGATAATGGTGCTTGGAGGAAAAAAGGGAGGAACTGGCTACAAGAGAAAGACAGAATAAGTGACTTAATGGGAATATCTGAATTGGACACGCAGATGAGTTATCAGGATTTTAGGGTCAAAGGATAGATAAAGGGCATAATCTGCTCAATGTTCATTAAGAAGCAGATGTTTTATTTAAAGGCACTCTGAATTCAGACCAATGTTAAGAAATATAAATCTATAAGACCAGCACTGTCGGTTTTATACTAAAGCCAGCTCTTTTGGAATTGTTGCATGTGACTTAAGCTAGTGGCACAAAAACATAACCAGAGAAAGCTCCTTTTTGACGAGGTGTTTAAATCCCACACTGAGGTACTATAGGTGGTGGGAGGTGGAAAACATTGCATAATATTACAAGCGCTATGTCAATCCCAAACTGTTTTCCAAAGTGACTTCCTTACTTGACATAGCATACCAACTAGCTAATAAGTGTTCACATCCACATATCTAGTTAAGGATATACAAGTACATTGAACCTGTGCAAGCAACAGCATGCCCAGTCCTGAGATTCAAGTCCTTTCAGAACACAACAGTAACAACAAGCTACACCACTCATTCCAGCCACATCCTGGTTATGCCAAGAGAGGCCTTTATGACCACTGGATATTAAAATACTTATTTTTAATCTTAAAAATGTTTCTGTGCTTGCAGTTCTGCTATTTAAAGTGACAGATCTTTACAAGCCACAAAGTATTTTATGGAATATTTTATTCTATAAAAACTTCTCACATAGAATTAAGTAGGGCTTTAATATATAAAGATCAGCATGAATGCCTTTGTTGTTTTGGTTTGGGTTTTGTTGGGTTCTGGGGGTTTTTGTTCCTTTTATTTCATATAATCTTCTACTTCAGCATTTTAGAATGCATCCCATTCATTTTGCTTGCCATTCCAGAAAAAGTCACCATCAACCTTAAAATACTAAATATCTTTTTGTGCTGGACTTGATAGTTACAAAGAGATCAAGCCAATTTTATAGACTAGCCATAGCCGTTTAGTAGTGGTTTATTTTAGTGTACCACAAACACAGAACAGAGAATTAAGAAAACATAAATCCTCTAAAAATAAGAATTGAGCTAACTGTAAGAGAAGTCATATGTGAACAAGTGCTACATTTTGAAGAAATGGCACCTCAAAAACTTGCTACATATTAAAATGTCTATTCATGCTTCCATTATAAATCGTGCTTTGTAGCAATTAAAGACTTACCAAAGTTGATTTCCATCAATGTGAAGCCTGACATTACAGTCCTCAATTTAAATGCATTTCCCTTTTCCCAATTTTGAAGAACAATTGATGTAAATCATTCCAGACCTTCTAATTATTAGATGAGAAACTCATAACCTTATTGTTTTTCTAGTTAAGAAAAAAAGCCCAATAACAAAGAAGTGATATAATCTGTTGAACAGTTCCGTATTTTTCTATATCTGTTAAATGAGTCTCCAAGCTCTTCACTACTAAAGCTTCTTAACAAAGGCCTCACAGATACTATATTCCAAACTAATAGCCCCAAGTATGTAGAATCAAAAGATACATCATTCAACACAAATGTTTATAAATAAAACCTACAAAGTTCCAGTATGACATCTTTTACTTAGGCAAAACTGCCTGTAATTTCAGCCTAGACAGCTGCACGATTAAGTCTATGATCACTCCATGTTAAGAGCAGCCATGTAATGGCCAAGTTCTCTTATGGTGAGCCACAGGTTTTTAATGGTCTTTAGATACGGTCTGTAACAAGACTCTAGTTACAGCTTTGAGACAAATCCTCACCCTACTTCAGATGCACAGGTACACAGCAAACCTGCCCATGACATGGGAAAGTGGAATCTGGAGCCATCTTTTCATACACCAGAAGAACAAATCCAAGAGGAAATACAGCTATGGATTCCTTCCTCAAAGCTCCTTCACAATCTATCCTGCCTTCCCAAGAACTGAAGCAGATATCACAACAATATCCTTGTGAACTCCAGGTGCTTCAACATTTAGGGATTAGCAGACTAGAAGTGCACTTTTTAGGAAGCTTTCAAACACGCACATTTACTGTGCTTCATTGTGCAGAGTGGAGTGGACACTGGGTTCCTTCTGGATAAAGCAATCCTTGTACTCCAGTTATACTCAACCCATAGAATCAGATTTAAATTAATCCAAAGTGAAGAAGATGATAAAAACATGTATTGATGCATTTCAAGTGTGCACATGAAACCCTCAGCTCCTCCCAGCTCACGCTATACATCCACCCCTGTTGCTTCACACTACTGCACAAGGTCAACGAAGCCAGTGATGATCTGGACAAGCAAAACACTTCAGCCAGAAGGAGGAGAAAGCTCTGTCTTGTGCATGAAACCTCATTAGTTTGCTGGAAGGGCCAGTCCTCATTTAATCCAACCAAAGCTTTACTAAATTGCTCTGTATTTTAAGTTACACACAGGAAAAGATTATGTTAACCTGCAACAACCAGGCTACTGCAGCACAGAGTTCAGAGCCCTTCACTCACATTTTCACTACATTGCCAATGCTGTTATTTAACAGCTGAATCTGAGCAGTTGACCAAGTTATCAGTAGAAAATGTTTTAAAACAAATTCATTAAATAAATGTAAAGCACAAATGACCGGGACAGTCACTCAACTGTTCATCCAAATGGCCCTAAGGGAATTTGAATACAAAGACGCTGAAAAACTGCATAACTTGTCACCCACATGAGCACATAAGAAGACGAATTGTGTTTATTTGCCACAATCTATCAAAATGGTTTCAAGAAAACAGTAAATTTTAATCCATCACTTGTGTGCAAAGCAAAGAGTAAAACCCATTAAAAAAAAATTAAAAAAATGGAAAATTAGCAGACATGAACAAACCAGGGAAAGAGAAGTGATTTGATTAGGATAAGAAACCACTTCCCAGTTCAAGCTAAAGTCCTTCAAAGGGGTCAGGGAACACATGAATAATCTTGTCAATAAAGTATGCTCCTGTTTCCTAGGATCCTCATTAAAGGTTCCTAAAGAAACTGAATTGTAATTAGATGAGAGATGATCCTACCCTTCGTTTCCTATCCTTTGATTACTTATCATTAATGAAAAAAGTAAACTGTCCTTTCAAATCAGTTGCTAAGTCAAGTCCTTGAAATACATGTATTTGGCTCTTCACTGTTCAATGCACTCAGGTGATCAAGACAGGACAGAGAAGACGTAAAACAGGGGAAGTTCAGGTTAGATATAAGGAAGTTCTTTACTGTTAGGGTGGTGAGGCACTGGAATAGGTTGCCCAGAGATGTGATAAGTGCTCCATCCCTGGCAGTGTTCAAGGTAGGACAGAGCCTTGGGCGACATGGTCTAGGGTGAGGTGTCCCTGCCCATGACAGGAGGGTTGGAACTAAATGATCTTAAGGTCCTTTCCAACCCTAACTATTCTATGATTCTATTATCAGGCATGAAGAGAAAGGAGAGTAGGGTAGAGAGTTAGAGGGTTTACAGCTTAAGAGCTGAAGATTACCGTGACAGGCTGGAGAGTACCTTAAGCAGATGACTGAAGACAAAGATCATTGCAAAGATGAACACAGAGAAAAAAAATGGTCTCCATCTCACACAACCACTGAAGGAGGGAGTTACCACTCAGGAAAGAGACTAAAATTAATATTCACTATTCAGAAGCAGACAAATAAAAGGTTTGAAATTATTAGGAAAGGAACAGTAAACCAGAAAGCTTTGTGATATTCCTCCAAAAGGGCACATACACATTTATGAATTCATATTGCAGCAGTTCTATTAATCCCATTGCAAAAAAGAGATCAAAAAAGTAGAAAAGATGCAGACTGTTGTGAGGATAATCAAAGGTATAGGAAAATCTTCAGAAAGGGATTAAGTAGATTAGTTTGCCATCTGAAAAGAAAACTAGGGGAGAGATAGAGCAGTATTCTACAAAAGTTTGCACTGTATAAAGCAGCTGAAGGAGATTATTCTCTTCTACAGCAGGGCAGAAAAAAGAACTAGGTAGCCCCAAGTAGAGTGATAACTGAGGAGGTTTAAAATGAAGTTACAACTACTTCTGCTTTTCATGCAAATTTTCATCAAAATTTTGGAAGTCGCTGCCAAAGAACAGCAAAACTGAGATTTGATCAATTTGCAGAGAGTTAGTGTGACCATTACAAAATTACTACCCAAACATTAACTTCCAGATGGTCAGATGCTGGTCACACGTAGCAGTGTAAAGCCCCTGCAATGGATACTCTGTACCCCTCACTCTCTGCCTAGTGAATGCTGCAAGCTCCAAGGAAGCAGGGTAGAAAGATATTTGGTTAGACCTGACAAAGCAACTGGTTAGATACAGTGGAAAGACAATTAAGTCTCTCTTAGTCAGTCTTGGTCATGACTGACTGAAGGAAAGAGCAAGCCGCTCTCAGCCCGTTCTGCATTCTTCAACTCAGCATCCATTAAATATGCATAGTCTCTCCAATTGTGGAAGGAGTCAACATGCACACAGCCTGTAAAACTATAATTTTTATTCATGTTACATGTGGTTTGGGGTTTTTATACCTGGTTTGTTTTGGGTCTTTTCAGATTTCATTAGAACACTGGAAACACTTTCACTTTGCTAGCTCCTGTGTAACTCTGAGAACATCAGTCTGCTTAATGCTCTAAGAAGGACGTCAGTGAAGTTATTTTCCTATTCAACTCAAATCTTTCCTAAAAGGCATTCACTAAAATGAATAAAATATTTTTAGCATACGACTTATTTGATCACTGCAAGTATTAAGTCAAACATGCAGAAAAAACCAAAACAAAACCCAAAATCCTGGTCATTGGCAAATATTTCATTATTTGCACTTATAGTACAGTTACTAATTTTCTCTGAAGTCTATATGCTCAAAACCACTGACATTACTCTAAGAATCAGTCCCATTTCCCTAACTGCTGCTCTCAAGAGAGGTAGAAGGAAAAGCATAAGTGGCAGCTTTTGTATCTCCTACCCACAGGCCCCTCTTCCTCAGGCATCAAATTCACTCTGGCAGAAAACTTGTATTTGACAGAATCATAGAGTAGTTAGGGTTGGAAAGGACCTTAAAACCATCAAGTTTCAACCTCCCTGCTATGGGCAGGGACACCTCACACTAAACCATGTCACCAAGGCTCTGTCCAACCTGGCCTTGAACACCATCAAGACAAGGTAACTGGATACCTCGTCACACATGCATGTGTTTCTTGTGTGATGTAAAATTTCAGGTAATTTTGATTCTGACTATATCATCTAAAGGAGGCTAGATGAAAGAACCGTACGGAATTTAGAAAGTATTCTGCCCATCTGTGACAGGAACCTAAATGCTGAAACTAGTGAAAGAGCTGTCTGAAGGCTTTCAATTTTACTGAAATGCTGAACTAAAGGACAAAATTTAAAATAAATAAATAAATAAATAGAAACCTCAAGAAAACCAACACCAAACTAAAAAAGTAACAACCTGTCAGATAATTAGCAACTACTGGACAGGTTTCCTAGTAAAGACTAGCAATGGCCATCTTCAGAGTGGTTATAAACCAGTGTGCTACATTCACACACATTTGGCTGATCAGTCTCTACACCTATTAGTCCCTAAATAACTGTGATGCAATTGCTGGTTTTTAAGGAGCTCTTGGGTACAATAGTTTGTCTTTCTTTCCACCAAGACCTATTTTTAAAAACAAAGGCTTCTCGGTGTAAGTTTGCATAACTGCATTCATTTCTAAATCAACGCATCAATTTACATGAAGCATTGACCTCTTTCACAAATTGGATTTTTTTTTTTTACACTAACAAGAAGATATTGAAAAGATTAAAGATCAAGGACAATCCATTTCATACAAAAGGATTCCCCCTTCAAAATCATTTCAGCAAGGACTGAAAAACTTCAAAGCATTCCACACACTCCTGTTCAACTGAAGAACTCCTATAGCTCCTTAAGAAAGTAGAACTGAGAGAAGCATGACTTTCATTACAGGAAGAAGATAATATATGAAGACCAAGCTCCAGCTTGACCTTTATCTTCATAAGTGATAACTCTCAAAAGTGACCAAAAGGTTAACTAAACTCTAAAAAGGTCATCTGTCTTTAATCTGGCTATATAGATCCTTTGCTGATGTTCAATAATACACAGCTACTGTTCATTAAATATCACCCGTCCATTCCATATTTCCACCTTCTGTTTTCAGCAGCAGCTAGACTTTTGTTCTGTCACGTTAACTAACTTGCATATTATTTCAATCCAGCACATTTTATGGGATAGGAAGTGTTTTAAACTTACATAAATACACTCCTAACTACTGTAACACATATATATGACATTGCAGAAATATTATTACATACTAGATCTGAGCACATTAGTGCCTTCTTCGCCCCACTGTGAGTCTTTCATACTTCTAAGATACAGTTATCCCTCTTTCTCCTCAGAAGTGATGCAGCTCAAATTGTATTCATCTAAAGTTTATGTCAAAACAATTATATAATTGGAAGTTATACCAGAAATGAAACACTGAACTCCAAATTTAATATACAAAGTAATAGTATGCAGGAGCAGGTTCTTCAGATGTCTAGAGAGTTAAAAAAGAACTGTGAAGGAATATAAAAGACATCTGGGTTGCTTTTTTTTCAGAAAAATAATAAGAAAAAAAAGAAAATTGTATCGCTATATGTGCAATTGTGAAAGTTCACATCATCTTACTGAATTACACAGGTTACTCATGTCTCTCCTCTTTCCTTTTTACTATTTTGCAAGCACTGCTTGTTACAGTTTAGATTCAACGTTTCTGGGAACGAAGTTTGCCACTTTTTTTTATTTTTTTTTTTTTCACAGACAATGCTATTCTGAAGGTTTCATTCCTTCTGCTCTTCATTAATGAAAATCCAGCTGATCAAACAGACAAGTGTTATCTTCTCACTTTTCATCAGGTATGTAACAAAATCCACAAGAAAAGACTTTCTCTAAGTTGACTTTCATGTTTTCTGCAGGTATTTCCTAAAGTCAGTCTGGAATATTCACTGCGAAGAACTTCACTTTTCAAGTTATCTGATAAATTTTACCTTTGAGAACTGAGAATCTTGAAGGATTACCTAGCATAGGAAGCTATTAAAAACCCCAAACAACCAAGCCATCCTTTCAAGCTATCACCATACCACTATTAACCTGAGCAGACACTATGTATCAGATCACAAAAAATGTATTGGTCCTGAATGGGCTTCTTCAGACCTTCTTACTCCTGGGAAGAAAGAGAGAACATAGAACGATCCACAGATAGATACTACTTGTCCAGTTCACCTATAGCAATATAGGAGGAAATGGAGTGTACTTCCCCATTTAGACTAACAATTTGTTTCCAGCTCTCTCCTATCTGTACGATAATTGTTATAATTATCATATTTATTGCAACTCTCAGAAGTAATTCTTCACTGTCATGCCCAAATTTGCGCATGAAAAGTCAATTTGGTCATCAATTCAAACCTGGCTCTTCACAGGAAGACCTGAATAGCAATCATCATCCAACCACACACTAGTCTGAAATGCTGAGAGAAAACAGGCTTTCAAAGGAGTGACACCTCTTGAAGGTAATACCACCACAGGCTGACGTGCAAGAGATTCAGGAAAACAGCAGGGAATGATTTAAACCCCAGCAAGCACAGAGGAGCAGACAGAGCTGCTTGTCTTGCAGACTAACAAAACAGACTCATGTCAGTCCACCTGTCCTGCATGTGAGGCATGTAATGGTTCTATGACTCCCGAGAGAATCGAGGTTCAATGTGGTGAGGAGTGGTTGTAGCAGCCCCTGGATGTCTGTTCTCTCTACTGTTCTGACAGCTGTACAAATCTTAGCATATATCCCAATTTATTAGGCAGCACATTATTGTGGTTTCTTCAGGGAACAGTTATGAGTAAAGCCATGAAATACATAACTCTCACTACCTTTCACTACAGACACACAACTCTTATGTCAATCAAGTTTTATGAGTCCAACTGAAAGTAAGGATGTTTCACCAAAAACAAACAAGGGTAAGACAGATGAAAGGGATTGAAAGGGATTTAAGAGGAAGGGGTTAAGAACTCAGATTTAGATGTGTTTATTGTTGTTAAAGAGCAGTAAGAAGTGATCAGAATGGATGAAGAACAGTTTGCGAGTTAGCATATCTATTTATTCTGCCTACAGTAAAAAAAAAAACAAACAAAAATTTAAAAAAAAAAATTAAAAAAAAAAAATCAGTCTAATAGCAAAGTTACCAGGATGCCACTTCCGTTCTCAAAATCCAACCTTTTCTCACTTATTCTAAAGCATTTCCAAGAAACAGAAAGAATCTCCAGTGATGAGCAGCGCAGCATGTGCTACAGGTCAGCACCTTTAGCCTCAGGAATGTTTGAGGCTAATCATAGCCTGACATTTTTTTGGTGACATATGAAATTAACTGCAAGCCATGGGACTCAGACCACTACCCAAAGACATTACTCTGCAAGTGTATTTTCTTATAAGAGGGCAAGCAACAAAGAGCTTTAGATTTGGCATCAATTTCTTTTCTACACAATCAGTTCTTAAGCATAGATTTTCAAAGAAATACATCAGTGGATAGCGAGACACAACATACTAGCCCACACAGCCATCAATGTAGGAGCCTCAAAGTAAGTCTAATATAAAGTAGTCTCAGCAATGAAAAGGGTGGAGAAGAGTCGTAATCATCAAATCACTTCTTGCACCTTCCAATGGCATGTTTGTTTACATACATCTGAACTCAAATAATAGTGGGGAAGATAGATATTAAGCAAGAAGAGAGCAGTAGGGAAAATTACTTTCTCCCCAGCATGATTAAAGGAGTTATCACAGAAGAAGACTTTTAAGCAGCAGTTTTATTGTATGCAACAGCAATAACCAGGTACTTTAAAACCAGCAGTATGAAATGTAACTTCTTTCAAATTAAGTAAGGTTACTTTGATCAGATAAGTTCAGCAACCTTACCCTCTATGAATTATACTGTCTACAGATTTCTCTTTTCCAAAGTAGTCTTTTCCCTTAACTAAAGAAAAACACAGAAGACACAAACCCCCTATTTATCAACAAACAAATGGCCAAGCATCTGTAACTTATATTTCAGTTTGTATCTTTGTTATTCAAAGAAATTGCCTTCCATCCCTTTTCTCCTCCACCCAAATTTCTTCTCCACTTTAAAGGAAAGAGTCCAGGTTGAAACAAAATCAAGAACCACACTAAAGCTCAATAAGACTTGGAGGGGTGGCTGCCTAATCCTTTTAGACAACTTCTTCAAATAGAGCAGTCTTACAGACTAGAACTGTGTTTATTAGAATGCACCAAGACATCGTTTTGCAAGACACCACATTAGCGGGAAACAAACAAACAAAGTCTTAAATCCAGTGCGTGATCAGATTAAAGACAGGGCACATCCCCCTCTCGCACTCATATCTCTGAAATAAGGGGAGGGGTCCCTCCCAGATATGATTACCAGCCCATCAGCTTTCAGATTATCACTCTGCTCTCCAAAGCCTTCCCCAGTCTGAACACACTAGGAAAGCAAAGTACGTCCAAGAGCACAGCAGCAACCAGAGCATCACACATAGTTTCTCTTCCCTGTTCAGCCACAACTTAACCTAACACACTGTTCAGCTTACCTGATCAGCAAAACATTTGTCATACACCTTGAATGTGCTACTCCAAACACTGAGCACATAGCCTATTTGAATATTTCACCTCACCTCTTACAATTTACACTATCTGAACTTGATGCCAGTTGGTGTAATAATTGCCTACATCAAAACCTTGCTTTCCAGATTTCCTGTGTAATAAATAAATAAAAGATAAATCACTAACACAAAGATGAGGTTCACACAGCCACTGGCACCCTGTTTTCAGTCAGCAATCCCTGTCAGTTAACTGGAGAGGTCTTGCATTCAGTGCACTCATTTCTCCAAATCCAGTTTTTAATGTTTGTCATATTCTATATTCTAGGTAAAAGGTTCTACAATGATAATCCAACTAAACAGAAACGGTTAGGAGCCATAAGGTAGACCCCAGTTTGTGCATTTCAGTTCAAAGATCTCAGAAAATAGGTTGATAAAATAGTCAGCATCATGAACTGCCCTGCAAAAACTCCAGGTCATGTCCCAGAAGTAAAACAGTGGCTACAGGATTGTATCTATCTTAAGTGGCAGGATGTGGGGAGGAAAACTTCTTACTGAGGGGAGCATTTGATGCTGCAGACATCTGAGCTAGCTCAAGGATCTCTGCATTGCACTGAATTAAAGAGTGGATATGCGGTATTTCCCCATTTGACTTTAGACCTTTAAAGTACACACTGAACACCAGATGAGCTCTCTGTGAGGTTACAGGACAAATATGCTCCTGAAGATGCCCTCTTACCAATTAAATATAAAACTTCTTAATTACTTCTCCTAGCCAACACTGATAAATGTGTCACCTTTCATTTTCAAGGGTGAGTAAAGCTACTACACACCTGTTGGGAGCAAGGATTCACTTTCAGGATGAAAACATACATACTCCCATTTCCATAAGAGTTTTCATGCGATCTTCTGAAATGGTAGGCCAAGGACAACTTTTTTAGATTTTTCTTCACTAAAAGCAAAACCCAAACTCTTACACCAAATAATCCTAAAGCATGAGAACTTACCAGATAAATCAGACACTTCTCATTAAGTTCCCACTTGCTTCCCACTGCCAGAAATTTGTCTGTTACAGAAAAGAAAAGGTATTGTTCATACAGGTGCTCTTGTAACTTTTTTCACTGCAAAACAGCTTTCAGCAGAAAAAAGAACTAGCACATAAAAATGAAAGCAGAACATGTCCCTGAACTTCAATATACAAACTTGTGTCCATTTTCCCAGAAATTAATAGGTCTTGATCTCAAAACCCCTTAAAATAAATAAAAAAACCTAACAAAAAACAAACAACAACAACAACAAAAAAACCAAACCCAAACCCAACCTTTAAATAACTTCACTAAAACCTCTCTTGCCTTTGCAAAACTTGAACTCTGGAAGTAGTTGCAAGATAACAATCATAGCAAAAAGCACCAGCAAAGCGTATAACTAAGTTCATTATGTATTTCCACAGCTGAGCCAAATTCAGTTCTCACTGCCAGTGAATTTGAATTAGGGTATTTGACCTCATGATGCTGATAAGCCAGCAAAGAATTTGAATACAGAGAAAGAGGGGAAGGAAAAAAGAGTGTTAGAAATAGGACAATGAACTCTACAGTCACAAAAGCACTTACTTCAAATTACACCAACACTTGTTTCTATCACTCCAACATCTAGTTTCTTTACTTGGTCAACTACACAGATGCACTAAGTCAATGGTCCCCAAAGCAGGGTGCACTCATCTAGGGAGTGTGCAAGACCATCCACTGGGGTGCAGGAAAAGATATTTTTGTACCCTTAAATACGATAATATTTTACAGTAGAACTTATTTAATCTTTATCTTGTCCTTTTCTATTTTTGTAGTGTTTTTATAATGTCCATAATATATTAGCACATAAATTATGTAGTACACATACATAATTTATAAATACATACTCAGATATTGGATGTGCTTCTTTCTGTTTTGGTTTTTTTTTTTTTTTTCATTATTTGGAGTTTGCAATCAAAGAGGTTTGGGGAGCTGCTCTGAACAGCACATTCATCCAAGAGCAGCATTCTTAAAACCTTCTCAAACACCCTACCCAACACCCTACCAAACTACCAAAGTTTTCTGTTCCATCCTCAAGCCACATCAAACACCACACAATCCAGTAATAGTACCAGTTAAATTCTATGATTCTGTGCATCTAGCTGTAACCTAGCTATGATTCTAAATGCATGTAGCTGTAACACAGCCAAATCCTAGCACACATTCAGTTTTCCCTTTGCTCCTTTATGACCTCCAAACACAGATGATCTATTTTCAAGTACTGAAAAGAAAGGTTTTCAATTAGCATGTCCATTAAATTCTTCAAACTGGCAAGGTCAAGGCTAAGGCTTTCCATGGAGAGGGAATGAAAAAGAAGGGGGGATATTTCCAAATACCCAAGTGTTGGTTGTACATAACCACCACCACTTGACCATGATGGAGCAAGTTTCTTGTTACATTTCAGCCTTTGCTTAGTCAAAACAAACTTCCTATTGTTTCACAAACCCAAACACCAAACAAAACAAGAAAAAACTTTCATCAATACACATAAAGAAGTTAAAGATTCAGGAATTATTACCTCTAGAGTAGTTGTTTCCTACTCAGCTCTATTTCATTATTTACTACACATCTATTTTTAGAATAATACCAATAAGAACAGCACAGAGGTTGGCTTCTATCAAAGACCCAACATTAAGTCCAACATCTGATGCAGCCTTGACGGGAAAAGCATCTGGAATAACACTCAAGAACACTGTTCTACATCTTAGATAGCTCCAAGCTTGCATCAGCCCTTTGATTATAGCAATCATTGGGGGTTTGGTGGGTTGGTTGCTTATTTTAAGCTCACCTAAGGGCAGGTGTGAGCAGAGGTCTCTGAACCACGTTCATCAATCAGCACATGGAGCTCGCAGCCCCGGGAGAGCTACTCCACAACATCACCGACCCTGCCTGCTCAAGCAGAGGAAGCCCATCCGGCTAGATCCGTCTGTTCTAGCCCATACCATTCCTACCACCGCAGATTTCCTACTGTTACTGTATACTGTTACTGTATAACCTATTTGCATTGTCTCCGAACACCGCCACCTCTCAGAGAAGCCCAAGATCAGCAACTGAGGAGAGCGGTTTGGCTCGGCTCACCTCACTGCGGCTGCGCTCAGCTAAGCTCCACTCCTCTCTCCTCCGCTCCGATCCACCCTCTTTCCGGAGCCGCGCCGCTCCCGGCGCTAGGGCGGAGCTGCTCAATATCTTTACCTCGCTCCGGTCAGACCCGCCTTCCCCTTCGCAGCCTGGGTGGTCCATCCCGCACCCGCTTCCCAGCAAAACGAGGACCTAGCCTGAAACCTTTAGGTGCTAATCGAAATAAAGTAACTTAAAATAAGTTTTTTAAAAGCCCCAAACCCAAACCTTCTCGCTAATGTGTGACTCAAGGGTCTAAAAAAGCATGTGTTTTAGGAGGCCCGAATGAAAACCCTTTCTGTGCAGACATGAATAAAAAAACCCCACCACCTTAAGCATTTTGCAGTTTAAAATACATTTTGATTAAAATGCATTAGCTTAAAATACATTTTGAAAGAAAGTGGAATATATATGCACATAACATGGCAGGCTGCATTAAATTAAAATTGTAACTAGATGTTCTTTAAGCTGCCTTACAACCCAAACTATTCTAAAATGGACACATGAGAAAACACTTCATATACAAAGGGACCTGATGTATTTCCATTCATGGGAAGAATTTGCATGGCTTTCCTTTCAATAATGGCGCAGGTAGCTATTTTGCCAATATAATGTTTTCACACTGCTAAAATAGCATCCTGTGGAACAGGGCATGTACCTTTCCCATCTCTCCTGCACTGCCACCCGGGGTGTCTGCCATGTCCGGGAGGCAGCATTGGGCTCCTCCATGAGGGAAGGGACAGAGGCCCACTCATGCGTGCCCAACATGGTGATCCTGTCTCTTAGGGCTGGGAGCAGGCTCTCCATTCCGGGAGAAGTTGCATTCCAACGGCCTTTTAGTGGGGAAACAAAGGAGCCACAGTAATGGTGTTTGCCTCGATGAG
>JANHGB010058708.1:0-12288 GCA_026283785.1 Coracopsis vasa | reverse complement strand
GATCTGAAGATAATTTAGCTGGTAAACGGTGCCTTCTACTGGAGAAGACTGGCTTAGCAAATAACGAGAGGAAAAAGAATACACCAGTTTTCTTTAGTATAGAAAAAACATGCTTATTGGTAAGCCTCTCAGCAGTGATAAATGGATATATAAATATGTCATAACAGTGACAGTTAAATTGTATTTAAAGAATGTAATTAATCTGGGATTGCTCTTTTGGCCCTGTGTGTAATCAAATTTGGGAGTGTCATATAAGGTTCTTACATGGGTCAGGCTTGCATTGAGGAGCAAAGATCAAAGACCTACATTATGAGTCAGCAAAGCCAAAGTGTCTAAAGGGAGTGGTGAAAGTCTGTGATTTTGAAGCTGTATTATGCAGCTGGCTTGCTTTCCTCCATAAACATTCTCAGTAGTTACAGAGCATACCCCTATTTCAGTGCTTTACCTGTAATTTATCTTACAGGAGTTGCATATACATCTGAATGCTTCGCATGCAAGCCTGGTACCTTCAGTGACAAACCAGGTTCATCTGGCTGCCAAGTGTGTCCAAGAAACACTTATTCTGAGAAAGGAGCTAAAGAATGCACCAAGTGTAAAGAAGAAATGTATTATGCAGGTACATAAATCAGATGGGTTAAGCAAAACCAGGACAGCATCTTAAGGTCCTTTCCAGCCTTAACTCTCCTATGATTCTATGATTCTGTGTGCTGTTTCCATGAGCAAAGTGAGAATGCTTTTATCCAACAATCAAGTTTAGTCTCCAGTTGGCAAAAGGCACAAGTAGAGGGCACAAATATACATAATGGCCCACAGCCTATCTTGACTAAGCTAATCTCTACTAACGTGAAGGGATGGAGAACTTTATGACCTTGAATGGAACAGGTCTTCTGCAGGATAATAATAGTCGTGCTGTGCCCTCTCGTGGTAATCTGTGTTATCGGTTGGCAATGACCTGAATTGGCTTCATCACTGCCTTCATACATGTCATGTTTCGAGGAATCTCCTTTCCAGATCCTTTCCTGGCTTGTCCTTGCCTCTTGAGTGGTTGGAAGATGTGGCAATCTAGTTGTAAACTCTAGTCCCCAAAGTCCTCTGCATTCCCAGCTATGGTTAGCTGGTGATCACCAAATAGCACGGACGCAATCCATTCTTCATGGTCAAAATGTCTTTAGTTTTCTTCCTTGTAGCTGTTTCATGAGAAAGGCTTTGAAGGATCAGCTACTGACTCAGATTATGGCAAATGCTTGGGGACCTGTGCCTGTTCTCATCATGGGAGTGGAAATGCTGCAAAAATAGCGGGAGCAAGGAAAAATTGGGCCAGTGTTGTAGGGAAGTTTCTAATGGGTTAAAGTGATTTTGTTCCTTATCAAGTGAGAACGTACTCCCATGCTTGGCAAACAGCACAAATTACTGGTAGAAGGTGAAGGGGTAGAGTGAGGGTTTGGGTGAGTCCCTGGTTATACCAAATCAATGAATTTTAGTGTGACAGCACAAGCATAGCTGGTATGTTCCCTGCTTTCCCACTTCAGTTCAGGGGAAGGTTCATGTGGACTCCATTAAGTAACACCTCTTTCCTCATCCTTTCCTTTTAGATGAGGGATCCAGTGCGTGTATAGAGCGTCCCCCATGCACAAACAAAGACTTCTTCCAGATCCATACTCCGTGTGATAAGGAAGGAAAAGTAAGTAGAAGGCATGATCCTATTTTTAAGCTCATTGAGCTGTGATCTCTTGATTTGAAAGCAAGGCAGGGTTTCTAGGAAACTGTTTTACAACTGCTTTCTCAATTTTGCTTCCAGCATTGAATCTCTCTGAGGCTTTGGGCTTGTCCTTTAGCTGCCTTCTCTGCATTATTTATTCGTCTGTAAGAATCTGCCTGTCATGGGTCTGCTTAAGGGATGTGCTGTTGTGAAATGCTAAGCTCCTTGCATTTGTGATTAATCTAAGTGGGTCACTGGTGCTACCTCCACACTCATAAAAAGCCAAGGTTAGAGCACAGCGTGAAGCACTGTCCCAGAGTAAACCCTATAGTTTAGTGGTTGGGAATCTTTCCTGGCGTATGTGTCACAGGCTTGTGACAACTTGCCCTGTGCCAGCAATGCCCGGGCATGATTCAGGTGCTACCGTGGCACAGGAGCATTGGACGTGATGATTACCTATTTCAAGTGGAAGAGTGTTTGGCTGCAGAGTTATAATGAGCATCATGTCCCTTAGTTTTAGCATCAAAGAAATAATGGTATATACATAGCCTGGGAGTACTTGTGTGCAGCAGCAGAGCTTAGCTGCTAGTAACGTGCTTGCCTCATGGGATGCCTTGAAACATCTGGACTTTCAGTAGATTGTTTCACCCGGAGATCTTGGATCCACTGGGTCTCTCATAGAGGAACCTGCTGGTGGAGCAGCCTGGCTTTGGAGCTCTTCTGCCCTTTGTCCCAGCAGTCAAGTGGGAATTTTGGTGTGATTTGAAGAAGGAACTCCTACTTATTGGGATATGGAGCCCACAGAGGTGTGGACATATACTTAGGCATCTTTTCGTCCCTTTCCCATCTCTCTTAGATCTGGATGGGGTGGCAAGTAGTCAGAGACCATAGCCCCTTAGGCTGCTGGCCTAGTATTTGCCAGCAAGATGGAGTATTTTGGAGTCTCCTAGTCAGGCAGTTCATGTGCTTTAATAACGAAGCATCAGTGAGTTTAGCCGCAGAGCTGGCAGGCTGTACATCCTGGTCTTGACTCACTGATTCTTGCTCTGTTAATTGCCTGTAATTAGCAGCAATGTTCAATGCTACACCCCCAGGTAATGCTTTAATTGCAGCCTCCTGCAGATTTCCCTGTCACTGCTCTGTGCAATTCAAAGCTCCCTGGCATTGAATAGGTTCCTACTGTTGACCCTCTTCTTCCCTCCTCCGTGGCCTTTCCCTTAGAGATGGGCATCATCAGAACACAAAGTGGGTCTTTCTGCAGACACCCTTTATCTTCCAGTCACAACAACATACACTATAAACACACAGGTACTGGCTAGGGTTTCAGGACTGCTTTCATAATTCAGTGCTCTGCATCTCTGGAAAGTGGTCCAGGTTTGCTGTACTCCCCAGCCATCTCTCCATGTGATGCAGCTCAATGAGAAGCCCTGACTCTGCAGCTCATCTTCAGGTGAATAGCGGCCACAAAGCACCAAGCTAAAGGCCCATTGATCCATGGCTAACTAAAATTAGCCAAGTTTTTCACTGGACATAAGATTGCTGTTTCCTTCCTGCTGCCCCACTCCATGTATAGAAGGGGCCTCAGGAGATTCGGGCTCTTGACTCCTATTGGCTTTATTTGACCTACTACATTGAAAATCCCAGTCTTAGAAACCCTCACTTGTGTGGCTATGGGCACTCTCTGACCGTTTCCTCTCTGCTCAAATGCAGTAGGATTGCTTTAACATGTATAGTGTGTCTGGGCTCTGGGCAACCACACAGGTACTTTGTCAGCTCTTGGGCCTTTTTACTTTAAGTGATGTGCACCCTTATGGTGCTGAAGCATTTCTGGAGCAATGATCCAGAAAATCCTCTAAGTGTCCAGGAGCAGCAAGGATCCATAAAGGGCAGATGCCACTCTCATAGCAGGAGCAGTCCCACAGTACCTGAGCAAAGCAGACCCACATTCAGCCAAGGTTGCCCCCAAACAAGTCCATAGTAATGAAGCTTGACCAATGTCAAGCTGGGACATCAAGTCCATGGGTCAGTTAGGATGTGGGTCAGCCAAGGTACATGACCTGGCACAGGCATGGTTGCAACACAGTGCAAGCAGGGACAAAGGGTGAGAGCCTCTGCTTAATCGCAGCTCCAAGGAGCTGGGGGCAGAGCCTGCACTGAGGCTCCTTTCAGCTTTTCCTCAAGCAGTTTCAAAGACAATCAATACCTCCTGAAGAGCTCTGTGTTATCAGAGGGCTAACCTTGAGCGCAAGCACTTCATGCAGCATGGCAGGGGCATGTGCTCAGGGCCCTATATCAAATTCATAAGGTCAAATCTCCTCTCCAAGCTCTGTACCTGTGCCTCTGGCCTCAAGGATCCCTGACTGTGCTGCTGAAACCAAAGGACAGTAGTTTCCAGAGCAGGAGTTCTGCCAGGTTAAAGTCTGGCCGGTTGGGTTTCTCAGCTCTGGAACTCATTTTTATCTTGAGCTGTTAAAAGCTTTTAGGGATAAACCCAAAATCAGAGGAAATTTTAAACTCAACTTTACAGGTGATGCCTCTCACCTAAGACAGAGAACTTGTCTCCTCAGACAAAGGTAATGACAGAGAAGTGACAGTGTTGTGCATAGTAACGCTGAGGACTGACTCATGTAAGTGTCCATAAACTGCTCATTATGTGTTATGGAGGGACTGGAGTGGGGTTGAGAGCTCCTGTGTGGTTTTGGCCTTTCCTGAGTAGTGAAAATGGCTGGAGAGAAATTGAGAACTTGTCAAAGAACAGTCCAGCATAGAGAAAAGATGCAAAACTTGTGGTGTTCTCTGCTAAAAGGTGCATTCCCAATAAAGGGATTTTAGAATGCAGAAGTTATGTTTTGGGTTCCTATGGATAAAATGCAGAGATTGCTTATGCAGATGTTAGAGTTATTTATCTGACATTCCTCAGAAATATTTTCATGGGAAAATCCAAAAGATAAATAGGAATGAAGAGTAGTAACTGTTTAAAGCTTCACGTTTTCGCTTTGCTTTTAAGGTCTGATATCTTGGGTGTACCCTGGATGTACAAAGTCTTGTTTTGGCCTAAAACACTGGGAATACCCTAATTTCATTTACAGTGGGGACCTTGATTGGTGCATCTAGTCCTCAAGCTTCATAACACACTGTCTGAGCTCAGTGTCTTCTTCTTCTAGACTCAGATCATGTACAAATGGATTGAACCCAAGATCTGCAGAGAGGATCTCCCCGATGCACTGACCCTACCTCCTTCTGGAGAGAGGAAGGATTGTCCACCCTGCAATCCTGGCTTTTACAACAACGCCTCCTCTTCCTGTACTCCTTGCCCACCAGGCACATTTTCAGATGGGACACAGGGTAGGAGCCCCAAAAAACTTGCTTTTGTCCCCAAAATCAGTGGTTTGCTTGCATGTGGCTTAGCTTAATGACACAGCATCATAAGCCAGAGTTCATTTTGCATAAAATACTCATTAAATAACGTTGGAGAGAAGGAGTTGGATATCTGTTTTCTCTCTGAACTCCATTCTTATCAGGGATTGCTGCTCTAAGATGACCTACTGTGCTTTGAATGCATTTCTTGGCTGATACAAACATCCTGAGGGTTATTTTAAGGGATTCTGAAAAGGGAATCAGAACTTCTATAGTCAGTAATTCTTCCTCACCCATTCTCCTCTCCATACCAAGTTCTTCTCTGTAAAACCTCATTTTAAGCACTGTCACATGAGCACCCTGCCAGCGTTGTCTAGGCTAAACTCTGGCTTGTTGATTCTAAGATGTATTTGCCCAGTGGCCACCTACAGCATTTTGTGTGATCTCATGTTTACTAGTATGATCAAACCTACAGCTGAAGCCATTAAAAGGGAAGTGTTCCTTAGGGGATCAGTTGCAGATTACTTACCACAAAGATATGATGCACAGTTTATAAAATGCTGGTCTTGTTTCCACTCCTCTGGTGCTAATAAGTCTTTGACTGTTTAATTATAAAGGAATTTATTATTTCCTTTGCTTACTACTTGCACCAGAGGGTAAAGAAGTGATATCTGTGTTCTTTAAACGTCTTTTGAGATGTGCTTTGGCTGTGTGACTTTCTTTTTCTGACCTCTCGCCCTGTAGAGTGCAAAGCCTGCCCTGCTGGGACCGAACCAGCCCTTGGGTTTGAGTACAAGTGGTGGAACATCCTGCCAGGCAACATGAAGACATCTTGCTTTAATGTTGGCAACTCCAAGTGCGATGGGATGAATGGTGAGCCAAGCTCCCTGTGTCGTTATGTGCCTTTCTCCTGCGCTGATTGTGTTGCAGTGGAGCACCCATCAAAATGAGTATGCTTTTTACTGTGCAAGTCACAAAACACAGTTGCCCCCCATTTCTCTAAGTGCACCAGGCTTAAAACTTCCCATAGGAAGCAATGTCCCATTATCACAAAGAAACAAAAAATACCAGAAGAGGGCAGAAGCTGCAGCCTGTATGAAGTCGCTCAGCTAAGAACCTAGCCTGCTATAGACTTTGATGCATCTGAATATCCCCATTGAAAAAGCCCCCCAGCTATCTGACTTCTCTCTAGTTTATCTCCTTTTATGCTTTTTGATAACTGTGCCCATTGAAGTGATACAGGATTCTTTAGGAAAACTTGATTAAAGTCTGTGGTTTTGTTTGTTCAGCTCTCAAAGCTTTCTCTCTGCACATGTGCTAAGATAGCAGCAGAGAGCAGTCACTGCTCACTGGTGAGAAGAATCCCATTCAGGACTTCCCTGAAGGATTTTCCTTAGGCTGATCCGCCTTCTCAGTCTGATGTAGCTCAAGCTTTCCGTTATGCGTGTTGAGTAAAGGAGCACTGCAGTATATGCTTAATGTTTAGCACATAGATTCATTGATTCATCTGGTTTAAGGCTGGAAGAGATCAGATGGATCATCCCCTTTGAGCTGTACCGCACAGGTCAGGGAATTTCAATTTCTTTGCTGATTTCAAGGTGATATTTCCCTATAAAATCAGCAGTTCATACAATTGCTAAAGCTTTTCATTCAAAAACATTATTATACTGCATTATAGTTTATACCAGACATCTTTAAAATGTACAAAAGTACTGAATTGCTTAAAAAAGTATGGTAACAGAGAAATTTTTTTGCCATATGACCCAGAAACCTTCCATTTCTTGATTATTTTCTCTTTTCTTATGTCCTGTGAAGGTTGGGAGGTGGCTGGTGATCACATCCAGAGTGGGGCAGGAGGCTCTGACAATGACTATCTTATCTTGAACCTGCACATCCCAGGATTTAAGTAAGGAACAGGATTTTTGGCTTTCATCTATTTCTCATTTATCTCTGTCTCTTGCACCTATTTCACATTACCCCTGGAATGTACCGAGTTTTCCGTTCTGGAGTGCAATGATGTCCTGAATGAGAGGCAAGAGGAAACTTGGATTTTATTCCTGTGTCCCTTGGTTTTAGCAGTGTTTGCTTCAGTCTGAGATGCCAGCCAGTTCGCTATCTGAAAACTAAGAGAAGATATTCCTATCCCTCTGTTTCTACATTATCCCAAAGTAACCACCTAAACTTGGCGTGAGGTGTACACTGGTGCCTGCCCTGAAGGTATTCTACATAAACCCAAGTTGCTCTGCACTGTGGCTCTGGGCAGCCTGCACAGTTTGTTCTCCCCTTGGAGCCACTGGAAAGATGCAGGAAAACAGGACATCCCACCTTTCCTGCACCCTCAGACAGGAGGAACCAGCTGCTTGAGGTGTTTGTGTGTCTTTGTCAAGAGTGAACTTAGACTGCTAGCTCAGACCAGGTGCCAAATGTTAAGATAGGTAAGGTACAGCAAAATGAACCTCACCCTCCCTTTGCCAAATCTCAGCTGAGGGGGGTTGCAACTTCTTACACACAATGAGTAAACACTGCTTTTTATGTTACAGTATGAACAAACTGCAGTTAAAAGAGAAGCAAGAAACACATCCATGGAAAAGCTCAGCATGTCCCAGTTTACTGTTTACTGTTTAGTGCTTTCAGGGGAGCGTCCTGAATACTTCTGGTTTGCATGAAACTCCTGAAAGTTTCTCCCACCAATGGAGGGGTGGACAAGAGGGAATGACGTTAAACTGACAGAGGGGAGGTTTAGATGAGATATAGGGTGGAAGTTCTTCCCTGTGAGGGTGCTGAGGCGCTGGCACAGGTTGCCCAGAGAAGCTGTGGCTGCCCCATCCCTGGCAGCGTTCAAGGCCAGGTTGAACAGGGCTTGGAGCAACCTGCTCTAGTGGAAGGTGTCCCTGCCAGTGGCAGGGGATTGGAACTGGATGAGCTTTAAGGTCTCTTCCAACGCAAACCATTCTGTGATTCCATGTTTCTATGAATTAAATGATGTAAATCCTTTATACCATGTAATGCACTTAAGCAATAATACCCTCTCCCAGTATGGTCAAATTTGGGTTTGGTTACATGGAGGGAACTGTACCATAAGGAATTCAGACACTTAAAAAATAACCCAGTGCAGAGCCACTGTGCAAACCTGCCCTCAGCAGTTCTGCAAGAGCAGGTTTTATGTGACAAGACTTTGATGGTTTCCTCCCTGTACAAAAAGCAATTTGAAGGATTGACTGCAGCCTGTCTGGAGAGCACCTTGTAAATGCTTTGTTCCTTCTCTGTTAAACAGACCTCCAACATCAGTGACAGGAGCAACGGGGTCAGAACTAGGACGGATTACTTTCATTTTTGAGACCATCTGCTCAGCAGATTGTGTGCTGTACTTTATGGCGGTAAGTGGGAGCTCTCTCCAAGACTGAGGACTGAGCCTGGTATTCCATGTCACTTTAATACCTCTACATAGGCGTGATTAGTTGCACTTGGTTTATTATGATTAAGATAAAGCATGACATTAGTTTAACATCTGTAGTGCCCTTGCAGGAAGGATTTAATGAGTGATCCAGCAAAATTCCTCCACCACGTGAGTTGTGAGCCATTCCTGGTTATCTGTTTATCTTAAAAGAAATCATTGGACACCAAAGAGCCAAATTTTCCCCCTTTAAACCAACTGAAAGAATTCTCAGTGTCTCTTATGCAGTCGAATTAGCTCCGGTAATAGAGTTGCAAGTCAAGATATGGGGCAGAGGGATGCAAAGCAGATAATTTGGATATTTAAACTTGATCCTGTCAGTGACTTCACGGATCAGACAGGCAAAGTGCCATTGTTTTTCCTTTCCTCATCTGCTAATTGAAAGTCCAACAGCTGAGGAAGGTAACTGGATCTGCAGTGGCTCTCCCGCCACTTCCATTGCAAAAAGAAGCTGGTCCTTTTTTGTATGGAGTGGTACTTTAAAGGAATCTGTTATTAACTTAAAGAGCATTGAGGAAATGAGGTAGCCTTTAGTGCTAATGTAAAGGAATCTCTTTTAAAGGAAAGACATCTTTCACTGGAACATTTACGACTGATGAAGAAACACAAACACAGATTGAACAGGTTTCTCTTGTGTAAACTTTGACACTATCTTCCTGCCTTCAGTTCTGTTTTACTGGAGATGCCAACAAAGTGCGTATCAGAACATGGCAGAAACTACATTTGTGCTTTGAATTTTGGCCTTCTCCTGTCTGTGCTCTGGTACCCACATGTTTTATACAGAAACAGAATTTCAGATCTGAAGGAACCACTGTGCTGAATCTGTCCTCATAACATTTATAACCTGCTATAGGACTTTGAACTTGACTGTTGTGTGAGCTGCAGCATCTCATGGAAAAGACAACCATTCTCAATTGAAAAATTGCCAGTGGTGGAAAACAGAATAAATATGTTTTCTCTCCTTTATTAAACGTTAAATGCAATTGTAAAGTCTTTTATATATACATTAATCTCTATATTATAAAGCACTGGTGTTTATTGGTGTATGATCACACTGTTTTCTTTTTGTTTTAAATGTATGTCCATTTTATAGGATATTAATCGAAAAAATACCAATGTGGTGGAATCATGGGAAAGAAGTAAAGAGAAACAATCCTACACTCACATCATCTCCAAAAACGCTTCCTTCACATTCACCTGGGCCTTTCAGAGAATAAACGAGGGCCAAGATGTAAGTGCTTCTTTATGTACAGGGCTTTACAGCACAGCTTTCCTTGGACATTCACTGCCAGAGCTTTTGCCCTCCACTGAAGCTCACAGGCTTCTTGTAAGGGGCAAGTGGCAGCCCTTGGGAGGCAGCTATGGCTACACCATCCATGTTGAAAGACAGATGCATGCTTAGGTCGATCCCTGAATTGATGCACTGGTGCATAGAGCTGTGGTTAGTGCCCAAATGCAACGGCATGATGACACCAGGCTGGTTTCCTTGGCTCTCGTTCCAGAGCAGACAGTTCATCAATGACATGGCAAAGATCTACTCCATCACGGTGACCAATGCAGTGGATGGAGTCGCCTCCTCTTGCCGGGCCTGTGCGCTGGGCTCCGAGCAGTCCGGTTCATCCTGTGTGCCCTGCCCGCCAGGACACTACATTGAGAAGGAGACCAGCCAGTGCAAGGAGTGTCCGGCCAACACCTTCCTGTCCATCCACCAGGTCTACGGCAGGGAGGCCTGCATCCCCTGTGGGCCTGGCAGCAAGAGCACCAAGGTACGGAAACCAAGTGTTTCTGAGTGATGAACAGGCAGGGTTTATTGGGATATAACACTCAAAGGGCCAGTTTTCGTGCTTTCCTGCAGGTATGTGCCTTGTGAGCATTGGAGTGTAATTATAAGCAATGATCCCACTCTTCCAAATATGTCTTTAGTCTAATTTCTGCTTGTAAATATGTAATAATAAGATAAAATGACTACATCGTCTCAAAAATCTCTCATTTTAAGAAGCTGTACTGGGGACAGTGTAAGAACAGGGCAAACATACATTACTTCCACCCAAAACTGTCCCAGACTCCTGCTGTTTTAAACTTAAGGAACTTCCTCAGCTGAATGATTTTTCTATGCCTTTAGAAACCTTTAACATGTTCTTCATATATGAAATTGCCCTTAAGCCTAGGTAAACATTTATTATGAGCAGCATCCTTTGGCAAGAAGCTGTACAGGGACTTGAAGAACTGCTTCTGTTTGTTTGTATTCTTCAGCTAGGTTCATACTGTCCCTGTTTCTTGATCTCTTTCTTGTGTTTACTTTTCGAGATGCAAGTGTAACTGAGGCCGTGTCCTGTTCTATCTACAGGGCTTTAAGCTGAGACATTTGGATTCTAAAAGCATGCACAACAGAAAAAGCAAGAAACTCTGCATTTTCTTGGTTAAGGCAGTGGAAAGCAGAAAGGACAGGCTTAGGGAACATTAAAGTCCTGATATGGCATTGCAAGGGACTGAAACAGGAATGGGACTTCTCTCGTGGGAAAGGGGAATTACAGGAATAGGATGAAGTTCCCCTCCATCCTTAACAAGGAAAGCAGTCCTGTCTGCCTCTGCTTGCTTTAACTCGCAGGTGAATGCTTTGCTGCTGGTCCATAACTGCTTTTTAATGGATGCTTCTCCCTTTCTGAAGGACCACTCTGCCTGCTTCAGCGACTGCCTGGTGTCGTACATCAAGGATAACCAGAGCCTGAATTACAACTTCAGCAACCTCAGCCAGGTGGGCTCGTTGATGAGCGGACCCAGCTTCACCTCCCGAGGGACCAAGTTCTTCCACTTCTTTAACATCAGCCTGTGTGGGAACGAGGTGAGCTCAGCTGGTGTTGAGGGTTAACCAGTTTGCTGCCTATGCTGATGCTCTGTTGGATCACATTGAGACAGGACAAGGACTCCCCTATGGCTGAGCTGTCACTGACACTGTGCAAACACTTCCCTCTGGATCTTACTTGGCAGTGCAAGAGGACTTTTGTGCAGCCAAGTGATTCTCCAGAGCAGAAAGAAAAACCCTGTCACATCCCTACCTTTTCTTAGTTCTTGTGCCGTCAAGTCACTTGGGTCACAACCCTGACCTTTTTGTACTACCACCAGCAACTCAAGTGAGCAGTCTGAATCTCTCAGTTTCCAACTTCTTTCCATATGTTTCCCTTGTGACTTGGCTGGAGATGCTGCTGTCAGAAGAGCCTTGGTCACCACTGTTCTCTTCCAGTGGCCAAGATGCCCATTGCTGACTTTGATTACAATCTTTTAAAGTGCTGGAAAAATGTATTTAGTCCATGAGTACAAACAGTCTCTGCCCCAGAGTCGAGATTTTTCTGTCTGGGGCTTGGACTGTACCAGAACACGTTGTCATAAACATAAATCGAAGTTTCAGAGCAGTGCAGTCATATGTGTTGTCCCTTGGAGGCCAGTGCATGTAGTTTACATTAATGTTCAGCCATGTAAAGTTCTGAAGTCTCTTTCCCATGCACCAAAGGATTTGTCTGAGTTGAGGCTAATGAGTAGTCACATTTCATTACAGTGTTCTGCATGCTTTTAGGCTTAAATGTGTGTTTAAGTACTACCTGGGTTAGAGCTGCTGACAACTAGATCCACAAAAGTGATGATGATGGCTTGATTTCGTGAACGAAGATTTGGGAAGGGCTTTACCCATGCTTACTATAAGTGCACTGATGACTAAAAAGGCCAATGTGGGATAGGCAAATCCGGTTGCAAAAAGCACAGTGAAAGGTCTCTTTGGGTGGTA
>JANHGB010058706.1:0-15338 GCA_026283785.1 Coracopsis vasa | reverse complement strand
GTGAAGCCACACAGAGCACCCTGTCCAGGTTATCCATTCCTGGAGGGCAGGTCTCAACCCAGCAGCATTTAACAGCACTTTGGTCTCAAATGCACAGAAATGTGGCACCACCGGGGAGACACAGACTTGGGGAGCTTTTCTTATCGAAGACTTGAGATTTTCTTCCGTGCTTTCTCAACACTGGAGCTGTGCCTGCCCAACCTGCTTCTCCACTCCAGAGCTGAAGACTGCCGAGCTCTCAAAGTTGGCAGTAACAATAAAATCAGCTATTCCATGTTCTCAGACAACAACTCGCTGGGGAGGAACAAACTAAACCAGAGGCAGCTCTGGGGAAAAAGCCTGCAAACAGTTTTCTAACAGAACATGGTCTGAGGTGGGGACGTGCCCCTTCAGCAAAGGCTCACGAGGTTCCAGGCCTCGAGTCACCAGCAGCTTCAGCGCTGCACAAAGATTCCAACTTGGAAGTGCCAGATCTGCAGCTGCCAAACTGCAATCCTGGCTCCTGGCAGCTGCAGGAATCAGCTGCCAAGTCATGGACATGGACCTTTGAGATCATCAAGTCCAACATTAACCCAGCGCTGCCGAGGCCACCACTAAACCCCGTCCCCAAGTGCCACATCTACACATCTGTTCAACCTCTGCAGGGGCGGTGACTCCACCACTGCCCTGGGCAGCCTATTCCAGGCTTGACAACCCCTTCAGTGAACAAACTGCTCCCAGTCTCCAGTCTAAACCTGCCCTGGTGCAACCTGAAGCTCTTTCCTCTTGTCCTGTCACTTGTTCCTTGTGAAAAGAGACCATACACTGCTGGGAAGCCCACAAAACTCCTTAGAGATGCTGACTGAGCTGCAACACCCTGAAAGACTCCCAGATTCTCGCTACAGACAGAGGAACAGGGGCTCCAGAAAACTTAAACAGCCCAAGCCAGAGTTACCAGGCACCTGAAGACACACCACCGCACTTGCTCTTTCCTTTGCTGGTCTCTAGACAGGCAGAAGATGAGGTTTCGTAGAACAGCCAATGCTCAGTCCTGGAAGAACACTTTCCAGCACACACACTGAAAACTCAATAGAGGAAAAGGAACTCTCCACTTTTGATGTGCAAGCTCAACCAAGTGAAGAAAAGCCACAGCCAGAGAAAAGCAAGACGTGACTATGACGTGTCTTGGCTTTAGAACTCAAAGAAATGACCTAAGTCCCAGAACCAAGCACTACGACTCACAAAGCATCAGCCTGTTCTTTCGGATGCACAGGAGGGGAGCCTCTGCCCACGTTTTGGTATCAAGAAACGCCAACAGGGAAAGGAAAAGAGCAGCCACCTTGTTTGCCCACACCTGCTGTCCTCACACAGGACCCAGAGCTCACCACCAAATCCCTTTCGCAATTGGCCCCTAGTGATTGATTTCTAATTGTAGCTTAAGTACAATTTTTAAGTAAAAAAAAAATTCTTGCCCTTTTGGTTTTATGGGTTCTCTTGCAACTCTGTCTTTAGTCAATGCTATTTTAAGTATCTGCTTGTTTTCAGTTGCTTGCTAGACATGAAATTGCTGGTTTAATGAGTTATGATATTAAAGATACAACACTCTAAGTCTTGAACCTATGACCTCTATCCTGATCAAAAGTCTCTTACTGGCTTCTTCAGTAAGATGGTAAACTGTCAATTCTTGCTGCTCTGATTCTTTTCACAAAAAAAAACCTGAATGTGATTACATAAATAAGGCACTCAAATGCATCTTCTTTCCTCTAGGGAGAGAAGGAAGAGTAAGCATACACCTAACAAATATTAATCATCTCAATTAACAGGGTAGTACTCATCAGTGTAATACCTCATCAGGTTATAAAGGTCTACTCAGGATGAGCTGGAACCCAAAAACTCAAATGCTCTAAGCTGTAACTAGGTGCCAGTGTAAAGAAATCTTCATTTTTACTCCCTTTTGTCTGTCTCTTGGCCCTGTGATATGTTGATTCATGTAAATGCACACAAAGATCATCCTTTTGCTTCCAAAAGTGGTTTTTCCAAGTTCAACAGTTGTGAAGTGTGGTATTCCTTTCCTGCTGAAGCTGGTGCGATTAAATCGTAGACGAAGTCATGGTACTTAAATTTGCTGATGGAGAGTATTGTTGGCTGTGTCTCTGTGTAAAATCTACTACAGAATGCTTCGTGGCTGTAATCAAAGATGGACAGCTACTTTTGGTATCTGGGCCAAATTCCTTTGGTAGTAATTATGGCTGACTTCCAGTTCCTCATTTTATTATGATTAGGAGCATATTTTTTACTTCCTGTCATACAACCATTAATCATCTCTATCGCACTATGCAGCTGTCTAAATTCTCTGCAGTTGCAGTTTATCTGCCTGGGAGGCAGTGTCTTTATGTAGACAGAAGCACTATGAAGCATGATGTTTCTCAGTGTTGCTTATGCTGGATGTAATATTAAGAGGCTCAGTTACCATTTGATTTAAATCGCAAAACCCATCCACCCTCACCCTAGCATTATTTTTGGGGTCTGTGCCATTGTTGATCTGATTCTGAGCAAAAACCCACCTAAAGGAGGAGGCCAGGCTTTCAGCTACACCCTGTCAGAATGTAGTAGTCTGAATTATTTGCCTCTTCTGCCCAGCAACTTCTGTTTGCTTCACAATTGTTCCACTCAGTACAGTTTGTTTGTGGAAGGAAGCTAATTGCTAAACATCACTTGCTGGTAAAATCAGGTGGGGGATGGTAACACCATGAGTTGCCTTTATGAATGTTGAGAACTTCTGAAGTTCTGACTACAGGCAGCTTCAGGGGTTATGGTGGGTAGTCTTGTATTTTTATTTATTTTTTTTTTTTAAACAGTGAATTTACAGGCTGTCTCTAACATAACCATGAAGGTATGAAACAGCAGAATGTACCAAGCTTGCTTGCAAAACAAGTGTAGTTTGTTAATAACTGTGTGCTTCTGCATGTCAAGCCAGATCCTTTCTGCAACATCTTTTTAAGAAAGGTAGCTACTTGTTCTTTATTGACGAAGTAATGATCAATATCTGACTTCTGAGAAATAAACAAAATAATAAGCATTGATTTTATGGCAATGTATTTTGTTTTTCCAGGTCTTGTGTACTGTAGCACCTAAAGTGAATCAGAATGCCTCTCAGTGATGAGCATAACAGTGATTCAGAGTCTTCGCGCCTTTCGGAAAGCACAGCTGCTTCTAGCGATTCTGAATATTCAAGACAGAGCTTTAACAGTGATTCTTCAAGCAAACCCAGTTCTCCAGCGTGTAAGCCTATTTCAACCTTACCTGCATTGTGCATGGACAGATGAGGCTAACTTATTTCGTTTCTCTTTGCTATTGTGGGTAGAACCTGGGATTCTGAATCTCTGTTTAAAAAGGCATGGCTTTCTCTCTGCTGTGAAACAGCGCATCTCTTTGTGTCTGGAACACCACCAGCAGCTGTATCCATGGGGGTCTCCCTGTGCACTCCTTCCCTTCAGAAAGTGTAAGAAAAGTGTGCCACTGTGGACATCCTAATCTTGACGTGGGTAACGGTCTCCCACTCAACCAGATACAGCTTTGTGCAAATGATGGTTTTCTTCTGTTTGCTCCATACATTTAGAAATTAAATCTGTAGCTTACAGATTTATATTATAACATCAAGTTATATGAAGTTAATCTCAAATTCCCTTTTTTTTTCTTTCATAAATACTAGGATCAAACAGAAAATGCATATTTGCACAAGGAATATATTTTGAGTAATTATAAATAAAACCTTGGCTAAGATGTGCTTCATGTTCATGTCTAAGCATTCTTAGACCATGCATACTTTTTAGCATTTATGTAAGTCTGACATTAAAGCAAGCTTGTTAGTGGAGCTGTAATTGGCACCTGGCTATCTGTCTGTCTTTATTACCTGCCTTCAAAGGGTTAATTCCAAAAACAAAAGGCAGAATTTGGGGGTTTAGAAACTTTGGGAATTACTCTTGCTTTCTAATGTAGAGTTTCCGTTATGTTGTTAATGCTTATTTGTAAAAAAAGTGTAATTTACAATGCATCTGCTATGGAACATAAGTGGGGGTGTTCTCAAGTCTGTAACTTCAGAATCTTCTCTACAGGCAATAAAACCACAATATAGCCATTTATGCTCAGAATTATAATGGACATCTGGTATCTGTTATTGCCCATGCTTTTGATCTGGTGGGTTTTACAGAAGAGTTGATAGCAAATCTGTGGAATGCAAGATCCTGTTTTAAAGGGGAAAAAAAAAATCTTGGTTAAGATGGAAAAATATGAAATTTCTCTTCAAAATGTTGTGAGGCTTGTGCTGTATTACCCACACACACACCCCTGATAAGCTGGGAGTTTCCTGAGTTAGTGTTTTAAGAAGATATAAAGACCCAGTAATCCTAGGTTGTTTTTTCTAGAGTCCGGTTAGCAAGCAGCGAAACTTCTAAATTTTAGTATTTTTGAATTGCACTTACGAATTATAGATACTTGGCTTGAATGGATCTTGTTTGTTCCAGCAGCAAGTCCCCCTAAGATGATTACATTTGATGAACTGATGGCAGCTGCAAGAAATTTGACAAACTTGACCCTAGCTCATGAAATTGCTGTAAATGCGAATTTTTGCATAAAACATGAAGACTTGCCACAGAACAGGTAAGAGCCTGAATTTTGTGAAAAGCAGCACTGGGGTTGGGAAGAGAGTAAAATAAAATACCACTCCACCCCAAAAATAACCCAATCAAACCAAAAAAACTCCCAACAAAGAAAATCCAAACCCAAAACGTTTTTATCCTGCACCTTCAGGAGTCACTGTCAATATGATCTTGCTTGGAACAAGTGGTGCAGTCCAGCTGAGTTGGTACACTGTCTTGGCATGTTGCTCTGTTTTAAATGTCATGGAAGATAAAGGGTTAATGTAATATGAATGCCCATAGTGAAGATGAGTATTGGTTTGTTCTGTGCAGTACCAAGCCCTGTGGGAAAGGTGAAATGGTGGCTTTGTATGTAATAGCTCATTGCTGTGGTAGTATTAAGAAGATAAAGCTCATCATGAACGTAACTCTAATATTAGCCCCAGAAGACATGTAGAAATACCTGGAGATCCAGAGGAAGCAAGACGTAACTTCCCTTATGTAGGTAGCTAAATAGACATATCTGTGAGGAAGAGCAACTTAAAAATGATGCTGATCTTTGCTTTGAGACACATATGTAAAAGAACAATGGTATTTTTAATTGCTTAAGTCCCTTAACTGATAATTGGTTATATGACAGGGTAGTTTTTGAGAAAGCATAGTACATAACATACAAGGTTAGAACAATGAGTACAAATCCAATAAGGAAAAAGGGCAGTTAATACTACTTTACCCACATCTGAATTGCCAGCACCACTTTCTAAGACACCTGTATTTTATAAAAGACTTGTCAGTGTAGATGATGTTTTGGGAGCTGATGACCCACAGCCCAAGAAAGATATGATTGCAGGGCACAGTAGCTGGTGAGATGTATTCCCCTCACCAGTGATTGTGATCAGACTAATCTAAATCACTTTTACCAATGATGAAAAATAGTTGGGAGTCATTTCTGTATCTAATTGAATTATTACACAGTTTTGCAGGCACAGTGAAACAGATTGTACACAAGGCATTTTGGGATCACTTGGAATCGGAACTGAATGAAGATCCTCCAGAATATGAACATGCTATTAAGCTCTTTGAGGAAATTAAGGAGGTAATGTTCTTTCTTTCCTGTGTCCCAGTATTGTTTTGACAGCTTAGGTCTGAAAGGCTCTGACTTCACTGAAGGTTCTGCTAACTCAGTCAATACCTTTATGTTTGTTCTTTAAAGATGAAACCATCATTACTCAGAACTGCAAATAGGGGTATTTATAGTATATTAATATATTATGATAAGTTGCAAGTCAGCTCTTCTCTCAAAGCTTTACATTTCTCCTAGTTTCTTTCCAGCAATGTATTGTGAGCTTATGGTATGAACAGGAGTATAAATGTGACTGTACTTGCTTATGTAGACTTTGCTTATCCACCTCCCTGGGAATTTCACACTCCCAAGACCCACTCTCAGCACCTTTTCCGGCCCTTTAGATTGGATATTAGGAAAAATCTCTCCACTGAAAGGGTAGTCAGGCATTGGAACAGGATTCCCAGGGAAGTGGTGGAATCACCATACCTGCAAGTGTTCAGAAGCTGTGTAGATGTAGCCTTTAGTGACATGGTTTAGTGGTGGACTTGGCGGTACTGGGGGAATGGTATGACTTGATCCGTCATAAAGGTCTTTTCCAATCTTGTTGATTCTGTGATCACATAGGGAAGCATGCACACCTTCAATCCTAGCACAATATTAAGTCTTTCAAAATTTTGAGTTAGGAAATGTTTGGTTTATAGGGCAGTATCCCAGACATGCTTTCTGTTTTACTAGAGCTTTGAGCTTTTTTGCAGAGCTGTACTGAGGTAATTTTAACAGTACTTCTTTCCTGCTACTTTGATGTTCAGTCTTAATGTGTCTTGTTATAGTCAGCTAAATAAACTTGACATTAAGATCTTATTTGAGCATGTTTACGAAGTGGTTTGGTTTTTATTAATATGCTTTTTTATTTCCCCCCTACTTTAGATTCTCCTTTCCTTCCTGACTCCTGGAGCAAACAGGATTCAAAATCAAATTTGTGAAGTTCTAGATACGGATCTTATACGACAGCAGGCAGAACATAATGCTGTTGATATTCATGGGCTAGCTAACTATATTATCAACACTATGGGAAAGTTGTGTGCTCCAATAAGAGACAATGATATAAAACAGTTAAAAGCAACTGACAATATTGTAGAATTACTGAGGTGGGTGTTTTAGGGGTTTTCAGATGAAAAACTCTTCTGAAAGAGTACTGGGCAGTGGAAGAGGGGGGTATAGTCTTAAAAAGTCTTAAATTATGTCAGTTTACATAACATCTGTTCTCAAACTATAGGAAAACTTATACAGAAGTATTAAAGGGGAGAAGCTATGACATGCTGACAAGAATATTGTCTTACTTTGTAATGAAGTGGGTAGAATGCCTAGATCAAGCACTACCAGCTCTGACTATCTAAGCCACTGAACAACAAAAAACCATTCTTGCAATAATCTGTTTCAGAGACTGCTTTTTCGGTCTTGTTCATCCTTACAAAACTTACGCAGCACATTTGTACAGTTCCTTTTTGAACTATTTAGTGCATGTTGGAGGCCAAACTTTGCATTTAAAATATCTCTAGTAAAGATCTTATTATTTGAACTTGAGTAAAGCGTAACTGGCAGAAACCAGTTTACTCTTTCTTAGATACATGAAAATACTAAGAGTAGATGATAGCTGTTCTACTGTTTTATTGCAACTTAGATCATATGCAGGGATCAAAGCAACTGGGACAGAAGGATTGTTTCTCTTTGTACAAATTTAAATAAAAAAATACGTTCATTTAGGCTGAAATGTACCAACTTCCAGGTGCTGCATATTGGTCTTGGTATCTGTGACTTACACCAAACCTTACACACAATACTCCCTCAAGTATCCTGGAAGCTACACGCTGAAGTACTGATGCAATTTACTTCTCCCAGAACTGAAGTTAAAGTACTGATGTAGGTGTACCTTGCATGTGCTGGTTAAAATCAATAGACTAATTGTCAAATTTTAAACTTTTCCTTTCAGACAAATATTCCGTGTTTTGGACCTGATGAAAATGGATATGGCAAATTACACAATTCAAAACCTTAGGCCATACCTTCAGCGTAATTTGGTGGACTATGAAAGAACAAAATTCCAGGAAATTCTTGAAGAAACACCAAGTAGGTATCCTGCTATCTTTAAATCAAAACTTTCTGGGGGGAAAAAAAAGGACTATTTAAAGAAATGCTATAAAATCTATCAATTGCAGTTAATTTGGAGGAAAACTTTAATTTCTTGTCTGGATCTAACTATCTAAGATAAGACTTTATCTCTTTTGTATGCAGCCAGTCTATTGTTAGTTTGAAGTAAACATATAAAACTATTTAGTATGCCTGAAAGTTGAGACAGGAGCATTTTTTTAATAAATAAAAGGCAAGCTCTGAGGCAATATCTTAGGTGATGCAAAATCAACTTTATCCATTATTACAGGTTTTGTGTAATGTGGCTAAACAGGGCTCAGGAAACATTTTCCAAGAAGAAAAAGTAAGCTTACTAATGTCTGGGGAAGGGGCTTCTAAAATGGGAACCCTGGGCCACTGATGCAGCCTGCAGTATTTATATATGCAGCCTGAGGAAAAACTGTGTTAACAGCAAATGAAATGCTCTTAGAGTTCTTTCTCCCTTCACCTCTATTTTCCAGTCCTGTACCCCAACTAGTAACTTGCCTTCCTGAAAAAGGAAAAGAAAAAAATGCTTTGAGAACTCTGAGGCTGCTTTTACCTGAAGATCTTGGCTGAAGTCTTAACAATTTGTTGCTGGGTTTGTACAAGCTAGCTAGAATATTAAGGTGACCAGTGGAAGATAAGTGGGGGGAAAAAAATAAGGGGGAGAATTTACATGTTAAAACTCATCTGTCCACTATGTTTGAGTCTTAAGAAGTCATACTCTTGTTTATGAGTACAACTCTTTTTTTTTTTTCTCAAGGGAGTGCTTATTTTGATGAGAGTATGCAATAAATCTGTACTCATTTGCAATGCTTAGGTGCCCTGGACCTCACAACAGAATGGATAAAGGAATCAATAGAAGATGAATTGTCATCTACTTCTGATGAATCTTCATCATCCCCTGGTGCTGATAGTAGTTCTAAACGAACCATTAGTCCTACACTGGTGCTAAACAATGGCTACTTGAAACTGTTACAGTGGAATTATCACAAAACAATTCCAGAGGTAGGAAGTGTATTTCAGTGTCTTCAGATTTCTAGCTATATGAAAACATTGGTTTAGTATAATAATCCTTTTATTGATAACTAAGTGAAGTATTCTCTTGCACTTCTTAAATTTCTGAATAGTAAATTTGGAATTTGGAGAGTATGTGCTAGTGCAGTTTCTGAAATACAAGATGGGCAGCAACTAGAAAAGAACAAGGTAAACCTTGTCTTCATTCTGTCCCATCATAGCTCACCAGCTCCACCCTGAGAGCAGCCTTGGCCATGATCAGAGGCTGGGCCTGGTACCGCCAGCTCTTGGCTTCGTGTACCTTAGAGGGAACTGATTATAGCATTCTGTTTTCCGAAGAGCAGCAGGAAACAGTGGGATTATTCTTGCTTTAGAACAGAATCCCTCTAAAGTAGATATTCATCTTGCTTTAGAACAGAAGCCCTCTAAAGTAGATATTCATCCTTTCTCAGTGCATATAAACTATTGCTTTGAGAATCAGTGTTCAGTTTTTCCTACCAACTCCCGATCATTGACCTCTGCAACTTTCCATAAAGCCAATTTGAAATTGGCCATCAGTCAGGGCTAAAATTAGCATCTGCAGTGAGCTCCTTAGCTATACTTAGGGTGGCCTGGCATAGAACTTGTTGAATACATCGGGAGGCTCTTAGTGTTCTCAGTCAGTGGATGCAAGGGAAACCACCTTATTCTTATCTTAATTTGAAAAGTTTTGAATAATAGCTACACACAGGTATCCTCTGGTGAATATAGTTTGCCATACTATGAAACTACTACTACTGAATGTTAATGCTCCTGTGCTTCAGGGATTTGGTTAGGATTGAACTCTTTCTAACCTAAAAAGTCACTCCAGCTACATTTTGCTGTGGGAATTACAGTCTTGGTATGATCAACTGTGTGTTTGCCTGTAACAGGTTGTGAATCCCTTGCAGAAAAACTTGCTCTGGTGGTTGAGCTGGTGGTTGTCATGCACAGTTGTTCATCACTGTCTGTCAGTTCCAGACTGCCATTTTTCAAAGAACAGCTTAATCCAGAAAGACTGTCTGTAATCTTGATCACTGCAATGTCCTCTGGATCCCCTGAGCATTTTGCTTTGTTGAATTGTTGGTTGTAAATTTCCATCAGCAGTGATGAGGAATAACGTGCAATGTCCTTGGTTTCCTCTGCATGGAAGACATTACTTCTCTTCCTGCCATAGGCTTACTTCTGGTACTCATACATAATATCACTTTGTGCAATATTACATATTCAGGGTATTTCAGCTGCTGTCTCTTCTGACATTGTGTATTTGTGGTTAAAAATATCAATGCTTCATGACTACATCCTGTATCTGTCCTTTTTCCTGCCTCTCTCCCTCTGTATTCTTAAATTAGTATTACTGTTTCAATTCCAGACTCTAATAACAGATGAAGCTCGTCTTCAGGAGTTGAGAGAAAAGCTCAAACAATTAAGGATCATAGCTTGTGTTTGTCTTATAACAAACAATATGGTGGGTGCAGCAATTGTAGATGTGCCTGATTTTGCTGAGCAGATGAAAAGGATCTCTCTTCCTCTTCTTGAAGGCATGAACAAGAAGTAAGGCCTTATTTTTATTACTCTTCATATTCATTTATATTAAACAGGAAATACCAGGTAGATTTGAAAACCCTTGGAAACAATTCAAATGTCATAGCCAGTGCTTGTTAATAATAGGAAAATACCAAATTTTAATAATCTGTATCTATATTCCCTTGAAAATGTAAGTCTGCTCTGTTAGGCACATGCTTTCAAAGGTATATTTTAATGAAATCTTTATCTTGATGTTAGTATACAGAACTTTGCGCCCTAGTACTAAAGTTCATTCATAGGCTCCTAATACTGAAGAGACTCTGGGAATACATTCACTGAATTGTCTTGCCAATTGCTTCAAACTAGTTGTAGTTAAAGCTATTTGGCTGCTTATTTCTGCTGCCTACAAGTAAGTGATGTGATTGGAAGGAGTGTCTTAAAATAGTTTTTCCACTCTGCTTTTTCTTACAAAATACTATGCATGTGGCCCAGGGAAACACCTTAGCGTAATGGCAAAATGAAGTGGTGTCACTGCTGCACATTTGAAGTTATTTTTCATGTTAAGTATTTATTTTATCTTCCACCTGAAGATTTGTGCTGTTCCTGTAGATGCTTGTAAATCTGCAAAAGGTAACTTTTCTAAATTCTTTTATTGCAGAAGGTGGGTTGAAAATAAAAGGGGAAAAAGACAAGTAAGGTCACTTTACAACCTATGCTCTAGAAACTGCCAAAGTTAATGCTTTTCTCATTTTTTCTTCCAGAACTTTTGATTTGAAGGAGGCTCTGAATGCTATAGGTGTCCAAATTTGCAGTAAAGTGAACAGGTCTCTAACTGAAAGAGGTCTTCCTACTCTTGATGAAGAAATGCAGAGTAATTTAATGGGTCAGATTGCTCATATTGTGGAGGAGAATAATCCTGTTTGTTCCTTGATTGGTTAGTAAGATTATGTATAATTGTTGTCTTGTATGTGTTATGTCATATATCAACTTACTCCCAGCAAGCTTAATCAGCTGTGTAATTATTTTTGAAAACACTTTTTACTGCAGCAAAACACTGGGGGGACTAAGAGTAAGGAAATGTTGTTTACATAAAGAGGGTGGTGGTAGTGTGCTGTACAGCATGGCTAGTCACAGCTAGAAATACTTTTAAAAGTGCCTGTAGAAACAAGCCTTGACATGCTCGTATTTTGGCGGAGAATTGAGAAAAATGAGTGCTATTCAGTCTCCCTTCTGTCAGTTCTGGGTTTAAACTTAGTGGGTTTTGTAATTTGAGTCTACTTAGGTAATGTAACTTGTTGCAGCAGGTTTATGCTGCGTCCAGCTTGCAGGAGCCAACTTCAAGAAGCTTTCAGTATTGTTTCCCACTACAACACAGGCTTGTGAAAGAGTTGTTAACCACATTGCTGGATTTTGTGCTGTGCTAATGTGTAGGGTGCTTACAAAGTGACTATGGCTTGAGCTTGGGTTTTCTTGTTCTGAGTGTACTTCATATTTTGTTTCAGACAAACGGATCCAGTTCTTCCTAAGAAGCTTGCTTGCTCTTCCCAGTTTTCAGAAGTCTATGCCCACCATGCCAGGAGGCCTTTCTGTGATTCAGGCAGAGATGGAGCTTGTTGGATCTCAGTATGCAAGCATTGTAAACTTTAATAAACAAGTGTATGGACCGTTCTATGCAAACATACTTAGAAAACTACTTTTTTCTGAGACACCAATGGGAAAAGCAGAAACAGGAACAGCAACAGCTACCAGTTAAAAAATTTCACCTATTTCTTTACCCTTTTTTTTATCTTCCAAAGTGATCTGTCTTCGCCACTAAGAACAGCCAACTCCAGTGAATATCAATGAGAGAGATCTTGTAAAATGTGTACAGACAGCTTCTGAAATTCAGTGGAAAGACATTTAAGGACATACATATTTTAATAGATTAAATTTGTTTAATGGATTTTGTCACTCGTAATAGCCAGTGAACTATTAGTTCTCATGGCAAGCATTTATGATTTGCATTGGGAAAGGGCTGGCAAAGTACTTGTTTTGCCACCATTAAAACAATGTTATTTTTTCAACTTAAATATATTTACATATAGCAATGCAATTATGAAATGAGAAAACAATTGTAGATAAAATGTACTGTGCTTACATTGTATTTTTGTAGAACAACATCTAGTACAACACTCAAGTTTCTGAAAAGACTTTTATGTAAGAACTGCTTTTGTAACCAAAACCAGATTCGTACTAGGCAGAGTTCTGCTACTCCTGCAACTACTGGAATGAGAACTTGGCATCTGTTAATGTTAAGGAATGTCACTATTGTAAGCTGTATGAAGTGTAGCAGTTACAGAAGAAGCGTTCACCATTTGAAGTAGGAATAATTCAGAACTTCTCAACTGTAATTGAGATTAATGATAAACACCTAAGAAACATCATGTTGGTGGGAGGGGAGTGGAGTTAATTTCTGTATATAATGTTTATAAACATTTTGTTTATCCAGTGAAGGTCATACAGCTCTTAAATCTAACCTTTTAATATGTGTATGTACTAATCTTTGATCTTAATGGGTATTAAGTATTTTTAAGTTAGGTCTTTCTGACCTTTATTCCCAAAAGCACTTGAAAGTGACCTTAGAGACTACCACAGAGCAATTTCCCCCTTTTATATTCTGTTGGATGAGGGCATAAGCTTTTCAAAGCATATTCTGGGGCCTGAAAGCAAGAACCCAAGTGATTAGTCATTCTGAAAATGTGATTAAGTTCACTTTCACTCAGTTTGTGAGAAATATTGCAGTTTTCTTTAAAGTTCTTTGTAATAGGCCCCAATAGTTAGTTCCCATTTAAGGCATCAGGAATCTCGCATACAGAAAATGAATAGGCTTGAAATTGAGAAACATGGAAATAAACTGTAATTTTACACAGCCTTTTATTTTGGATATTTCAGATTTCTGGGAATAGATACTGCTGGAATACATATTATAGATATGTTGTCTATGAAATTGAATCATAATTTACTTGAAAATAATCTTTTAATATATTACTACATAATAGTCCTTTTTAAAATGTCATATAAAAACTCCATATGGTGCAAGTTATATAGCTTGTTCTAATATTTTATATTACAGTCTATTTTTTATGAAGAGACAAGATCATGCATAAAAGCTTAATGTGTCCCACAAATTGTGTATGTACATTACTATATGTCTATTATAAAGGTCTAAAAAAACTGGGCATTATTAGCACTGTGGTTTTGTAGTCCATGTTTAGAGAATTGTGTATTCTTTTTGGTAAGGGAAATGACTTCTGGTCATTTGTTCCTCACTGTTGAAGAATTTTGGTCACATGTACATAAGAAACTTTCTCCAAAATACCTTTTTAGAAAAGAAGCTTCTCTAGTGCACTTCTGCTCTATCCCTTGTAAAAAACATTGCACAAAATAAAGATGAATGCATATTTTAAAGGGAACTGTTTCCTGAAGCCTAAAAAACCTGTGAGAAAGAAACTCCTAAAATATAGGAATTGTGCCACTAGGTAGAACAGGCTTGCTTAGATGAATATGAAATTTTGATGTGCAATTCAGAATCATCAAGAGAAGAATGCATTTCAAAAGCAATTATGGGAACTTAAATCCTAGTGATTTGCTGCATCTTTGGAAAGACAAACTATTTTAAGCTTTAGCCAAAAGAGGATTTTATCAGTGTTGGAAGATGATTTATAACATGATTATGACTTTTTTATCATAATACTTTATATGCATTCTATTATAAAATTAAGTTCAAGTATAGATCTTCAGTGTTCTGGGGAAACTCTCATACTAGGTTTTACCAGTAAATACCCAAATAAGGGTTCGTTGGGTTTTTTGGTGGTTAACTTGCAAAGGGCATTTTCTAGCATGGCCTATGTTTCAAGTGATTGTTTAATGTATCTTAATTTTTATTTAATGTTTCAAGCATAGGCACTGCATCAGTTTAATGTCATGTGTTGCATGCTATTGACACTATTGTGACTGAAATGCACTTGCCTTTACTCTGAAGTTGTCCTTGTGAACCAAGATGCAATTCTGTAGCAGCTTGCAATGTTGAAATGAATATTTGAGGGTTTATATGCATTAAATCATTTGTGATATGACTGGTGGTGAAAAGTCATCTATGCCAACTTTCTGAAATGTAATGGATTATTAAATGCTGAAGATAAACAATTGCACTAATAACACATTCTGATTTAAATTTCTTAGTTGCAGGTGGGTTCTAGAGCTGTGATTTAAACTGGCCTACACAAATAACATTCAAAACACTTGTGTGCTTCACTCTGATTCCTTGGAAGAAGGTTGTATTTGGTTTGCAGGGCATGGTTTTGACAGCAGGGTGTTTACAGGAGCAGCTTCTGTGAGAAGCTGCTGGAAGCTTTGCCCCATGTCCAGTAGAGCCAATGCTAGCTGGCTTCAAAACAGACTTGCCACTGGCCAAGATTGAGCCTCCCATCAGTAATGGTAGCACTTCTGGGGTAGTGTAGTTAACAAGGAGAAAGAAAAAAGCCCTGCTGTACAACAGCAGCCAGAAGAGAGGAGTGAGAGTATGTGAGAGGTCAACCCACCACAAAGGTAATGTGTACTTTATCACAGCTCTACTCTTGGGAATGATTAAATAGATGGGAGGCTTCAGACTGGAAGATACTGGGGGTAGAGGGCAATGCCAGATCCCCATATTGAGTGGCAATAAAGATATGGGTAAGCGTTCTGTTCTTCCTGTAAAATCTCTTAATCTCGTAGAATCACAGAATGGTTTGAGGTGCTTGGTTTGGAATGGTAAGAATAAACTCTTAATCCTCTGAACATCGTTGTTTATTTATTACTGTTTCCTACCTCCTTTTTTCTGGGGGCAGAGGCCAAACATACCTTTCTGCTCAGTGTGCAGCAGACTGCCCGGGAGCGGACCCGGG
>JANHGB010058700.1:9762-24837 GCA_026283785.1 Coracopsis vasa | reverse complement strand
GGGAAATGGAAGAACAGTGGACTAGCACAAAGTTTTGCAACATATCAACAGTAGTGCTGAGAACAGTCTATATATTGAGTCTTAGTGCACTAAGTAGTGTCTAATTAGGTGCAACCCATGGTGAGGCATGCTGTGCCCCTGCAGCACATGGAGGTCCATGGTGGAACAAATATCCACCTGCAGGCAGGGGGATGCCCAAAGGAGGCTGTGACCATGTGGGAAGCCTGTGCTGGAGTAGGCTTCTGGCAGGACCTGTGATCCTGTGACCCTGTGGGGGACCCACGCTGGAGCAGTCTGTTCCTGAAGGACTGCACCCAATGGGAGGGACCCACAGTGGAACAATTTGTGAAGAACAAACTGAGAAGGGAAGGATTCATGTTGGAGAAGCTCATGGAGAACTGTCTCCTGTGGAAGGGACCCCATGCTGGAGCTGGGGAACAGTGTGAGGAGTCCTCCCCTGAGGGAGGAGTGGCAGAAGCAATGTGCAATGAACTGGCCACAACTCCCATTTCATATCCCCTGTGTTGCTGAGGGGGAGGAGGTAGAGAATTTGAGAGTGAAGTTGAGCCCAAGAAGAAGAGAGAGGTGGGGGGAAGGTGTTTCAAGATTTGGTTTTATTTCTCATTATGCTACTCTGATTTGATTGGCAGTAAATCAAACTAATTTCTGCAAGTTGAGTCTGTTTTGCCCATGATGGTAATTGCTGAGTGATCTCTCCCTGTCCTTATCTCAACCCATGAGCCTTTGGTTGTGTTTTCTCTCCTTTGTCCAGTTGAGGAGGGCAGTGACAGAGCAGCACTGTCACTGGCACCTGGTGTCCAGCCACTGTCAACCCACCACAGCTTCCCGTCTTCCTATCCATTTCTTGACAGTGTTATCTACACATCTGCAGGGCCTGCTTTCATTGCTGTCTTGGGATTTTGTGACGGGGGTTACATGTATTGCTGTGTATCCCCATGGAACTGAGTAGCTAGAAGCTTAACAAGGCTGAGAACAAGTTACTGCAGTGAGCAATAAAGGTTTGACTTCTGAATCTTTCAGTAAAAAGCTATGAATTCTGTAAGAGAATGATCTAATCTGCTACTTGTTTTTTCTGGCAGTGGTGTGTAGATGACAGATGTGTGTGCTCATGGAGCTGTACCTGTATTGCTGATAGCATTCTTCTGCTACAAAACAGTTTGATTGTTGCTCTTGGTTTGTTTCACTCTTCAGGCAGAGAGAAGAACATGGCTGGATATTCTGAGCATTGACAATTTTTGAATCTTTAGTCTGGGCTTTGGCATCAGCTTCCTCTTTTTTACAAGCTGTGTGGTGCATGTGGAGCTCCTGGGATTAGGGGTGAGTCTAAGAAAGCATAGCTTTTTCATTAACATGTGGCAGTGGCACATCTGTGTTCGTGGTCACTTGCAAATCAGGTGTCAGTGTTGCCAGTCTTTCGGCCTGACAGTGAACAAAAGCATCTACTCTAGCGTAGGAACATCTGGGATTGATTGTGGTGTACTCAGTGGCAGTAAAGTTCTTGCTACTTTTGTTTTGGAATTTCCTAACCTAGGGGCTACTTCCTCAGTGTGGCTTCTGCACTTAACCTTGTCTGTCCTCTGTTTAACTGCAGTGTTGTCTTTAACAGTGCCAGCACCTCCATGGTAGGGAACAGTTTCTCTATGAAAAGGGCTCTAACTGATCTTCTGCGCAACTTGCCCATCTTAACTTTAATTTTTCTAATGCATGCTGAGCATTCAGAGCAGCACAGCAACTGTGGATGACCCCAACTTACAACTCTTCTATGCTGATCTTGTAAATAGTAAAAAAAAGTTTCTTTACTTTGTAAAAACTGTGTTGGTTCTGTGATTTCACATACTCTGCCTCAGTCTGCAGCCCAAAGCTTTCTTAGCCTTTCCATTTCAATTAAAAGGCTGAGTCTGGCCCAGATGCTCTATTACCTCATTGATAAGGCACCATAGGCAGTGCATTTTTGGATGATTATATTACAGCACACCTTTGTGATAGTCTCAGAGATGGCCTAAAGCCAAGTGATTTTAATCACTTGAGAAATACAAACCTTTCTGGGAAGTGGACTGCCTGGAGCATTATGAAGCTGTTAAAAATTGGAATGTGTACATTTCAATCAAGGAAACAGCCAGAGTTGGGCAATTTCTAAATATTTTGGGCATAGGCATTGGGCACAGTCTGTTAGATAGCTCCCAAGTTTCAGTGCCTTTTCCTAGTGGGACATTAATACACTTTTCAGGTGCACAGACTTAATTCACAGATGTAGTAAAACAAGCGAGTGGCCCATAAAATGCTGTATTACTTAATGGATTTTCTTTCTGGTACGTTTGCAACTCTTTGATTTCTTTTAATATGTTTTGTGCACTTAGCTCTTCATCTGATTTTAGAACGTGAAAACCAGTTGCAGTAGGAGGCAAGTCAGCTGTTTTAGGAGTGAAGCTCTCATTAAAGCTTACCATATACAAAATTTACACACTGGTAATAAATAGTTGGAGTTGCATATACATCAACAGACTCTGATATGTGTTTCTTTGCTTTGTACTGTGTCTTTTTTTATTTACCTGAATAAATTAGGCTGCAGTGTAGTGGAAAACACAAATAAACAAAGTTGTCCTATCTTTATTCTCCTCAACAGTAAATGCATGCACTGAAATAAAAAGTGCCATAAAGAAATAACCTTGCAACCCAGCTGGTTCTGCACCCTATATGGAAGTTGGCTATCCAGACACTTCAGAGGATGAAAAGAAAGCACAATGCCTCATATAGTTTATTCTTACACTAAGTCATGAAAAAAGCTTCTCTTTCAACTATTTGTATGCTTGTACTACCAGGATCTGAGTTACACAGATTCTACTAACTAAAATGGTGCCTATTGTTTCTTGTCCTGTTGGTGGGCACTACTAGCAAGAGCCTGTCTCCCTGTTCCCTCCCATTAGGTATTTATACACATTGATAAGAGCCATCTTACTTGATGACTTTTTTTGTTTTTTATTTTTCCCTGCATTAGTACTTCGGTGGCTCATGTACATCTTCTTGTTCACCAGGACCCCCAAGGTCCTTGTAGGCAAAGCTGCTTTCTAGTTGATCAGTCCTCAGCGTGTAGTGATGCCTGGGACTTTTCACATCCATGTGTTGACCTTCATGAGGCTCCTGTCCCGTTTCTGTGTTGCTGAGGGTATGCTCTGCCCCATCATGCAAGTCATTTAATGAAGATGTTAAACAGTGTTAGCCCCTGTATCAACTCCTATGGCACTCCACTGGTGGCATGTCTCCAGCTGCAGTTTGTGCCACTGCCATCTTCAGTGATACCTTGCAACCTAAATAACATTATTGAGAATCAGTCTTTTCTGCAGTGGTGAGTGAGTTTATCCAATAACAAAGCACTTTGTACTACTTTGTGAGAGAAATAAGTCTAATTTGTTTCTGCAAACTTGATTTAAGTTGAAAAGGAGTAGTTATTGTTATGTGGCATATGTGTTCATTTTAAATATGAACAAACAAGCTTGAGAAGAAAATAAGTGCATGATTCTTCACAACACTGCATTTATCTTGCCATCAGATAACCTACAGCAATCCAAATTCTTACACCTCTATAAAATAAGGTGGAAATGTAGGTGTGAGATTCTGAGATTCTCCTTATTTCAGACACATGGAACAGCTTTGTCAAGAGGCACAGGGAAACCAAGGGTCTCAGTTTTGTTCTGATTGATGCAGTGCGTTGTGTTTGAGGTGTTTACGAGACAGATTAAACTCGATTTGAAGGAGAAAAATCTCACTATTATTCTGTACTTCTTCCTAGCTTATAAAACCCACTAAATGGTTAGAGGGCAAAGCAGTGAGACGTCTCACTAAGTGATGTCTTATCCCAAAATACTTCAGGAAAAGTGAGGGTCTTGTGCTAATCACTTATTTTTATTTATTTTTTTTTACCCATTTTTTTGGCATCTCCTGGGAAACTGCAAAATAAAGTGAGACTTCCAGAGTGTCCTCTGGGCTTGTAATGGGATTTTATTAATCTCCGCATTTGCCCTTTCTTTATAGGAGCTGTTACGCTGAAAATATTAATGAATATCAGTTTCAGTGTTGTGCTATTGAATATGACTTTTTCTTTAATTCAGAAGTTGTCATAGTAGGAGAAGAAAGACAATGGGATAAATTTAATTCAGAGTGATTTTTATTAAGCTTAATGATAAACCCTGTGTCCTCCATCCATGAATTTGAATGAAGAGCTGCAAAACAGTGAACAGTTTGTTCTGTTGAGAACTTTCTCTGTTTTAGTTAGGTGTTATTTTCAGTGCCTCCATTTGGTGTCTCTAAAGATATATAGTTTTACAGCATTTCATTTTAGGAGCCTGGCCAAGCTTACAGTTGTCTCCAAAAACCCTAGTTAAAGCCTGTGTCGAATTTTCTTTTGCAGCTTTGCAGCAGGAGCTTGATCAATATTGAGATTTCTGCTTTTCACTTTTCCTAATTTGCCATTTTACATGCTGTCATGTAAGCCTTGATTCATTAGAGTTTTAGAAATACAGAAGTAGCATTTCTCTAATGAGCTAAGTAGTGCTATGAGCGTATCCAACCCATAAAACAATTTTCCCTTCCTGGCTGTAGATCTTACCCCCACTAAACAGCTAGTGACACACTGCAGTCTCTCTTCATCAGCTCTGCCCAGTTCCAAGACTGCTGTGGATCACCCACAGCCACATGCTAGAGGGTGAAGTGCAGTCATATTTTTCTTGAAGGGTGTGTTGTGTTGTGTTGTGTTGGCACTGTAGTATGATTTATGTTGTTCTGTCCCATTTTCTTAATATCCAGCCCTGATGTGGAAGCCCCAAGCTTGTCATTCTTTTCTCTATAGCTTCTGCTTCTCCTCTTTGAGTGCCTCACTCTGGTTTCTACTCCTGTGCCTTGGCCTGGCAGAAGGCAGGTGTGAACACTGAGAACTGCTGTGATGTTCTGACAAGGCCCCTGACCGAATGTTTGTGAAAGAGAAGCTGCAGGGTTTTGAGTCAGGTTTGTGGCTCAGGGTTAAACAGTGGGGCCATGTGTGGATCATCCATGACTTCTGCCTAACTTCTGTTCATCTGAACACATATTCATCATCTCTTAGCCTGCAGATATCAAGTGCCTTTATCTATAAAGGAAAGCTGTGACCTTCAAGCCTTGACAGCAGAGTAGTGTTAAAATAAAAATCCACCAGACCTTTTGAAATGTGTCTGACTGGTGATTGTCCTAGAACTGATAGAATGAGGTACGCTGCTATTACTTGTCTCTCAGGCTGATAATTGAGCATTTTTTCTGGCACTTTTGCTTCTTATCTATTTTCAGTCTCTCTTGGTTAGCAAACGAAAACCTGTAGCTGCTATAGCAGCAGCTGTTTCTGCAGTAGCTGCTTGAGAGATGTTTAGAAGCCTTTAGAAAGTCTAGATTGTACCCAGCCTTTTACATTAGCACTTCTTTCATGTCTTGTGTTTGCTCTAGCAAGGTAGGCAGACACTGGATATAGTTTTGTTAACTTTGTCGTGGCACTCTTATCTTGCTTATCTTAGTTGCTGATTCAGTTTAATTTACTCTCTACATTTACAGTGCTTTATTGTTCTTTTAAGGTAGGGCAGAAAGCATCTTATCTGTTTAAGGAATTACTCTGGCAGTGGCTATACCAACCTTTTTCTGTGTCCATGCTAGAAGCATGATTGTAGTAGAGGATAAAGTAGTAACAGCAATCAGTACTTACAAAGAGATTGGGTTGGAAAAACCAGTACAGCCCAAATAGAAGACATTAATTTTAATGGCTACATCCTAATGCTGAACTCAGAACTTTGTTCAAGTGAGTCTAGTGGGATTCTTGTAGCTCAATAGTGTTATTTTCAGATCTGTAAGACACATTTCCTGAGCTGTACTCTTCTTACAGTCATGGATTTTCAGTTCTCGAAGAACAGTGATTGACATGGTTTCTGTATCATTTAGCTGGAAACCTGAAGGGACTGCATTTATACGTGTATGCTGAATTTGGTTTGTGCCATTAAAAGTGGTATTTGGTTTTTTGAAACTACTGAAGATCTTTTCCATGTGAAAGGTATCCTGAGTACCAGAAGTTAAGCCTGTCCCTCCTGTTTGCATTTACTCTGTATAAATGTCCTGTGTGTTTCGTTCTCTCTGTGTCATACCATAGGGTACTGTCATTGAGCTTGGATTGATACAAGACCTATCAAAAGCAAGGGAGAACTTTCTGTTGATGTAATTGAGCATTGAATTGTGCCCTCTGAGATAAGCAGCAAAGCCCATAGGTCTTCATGGGAACATTTGTAATAGTCTGTTTTTTGGGGGAAAGGTTAATACTGTTCTGCGTTTTTATTTCTGTGCTGGATGTCTCTTCTCTGTTTGTGTGCAGGATTCTGTTCACATATCAATGTGTCCTCCTGATGTTTCCACCTGATCAGTTATTTTAACCTTTGTAAGGATCTTGAGAGCTGGGCTGTCATGTAAATGTTCAGAGAGAGCCTGTCCTGCAATACCTGTTCACCTCTTTCCACAGTCTTGGTTGCTTATAGGGTAACTCCTATTTTAGCTGAAGGTAACAGCAAGGCACCCACTGGGTGCAACTAATGCAGATAAACATGTGTTTCTCAAGTGCTGTAGGAATCTGGTAAATAATCTCGATTTGCACTGAAATGTTACGAGAGCATTTGGACATAACTGCCTCAGGCGAATGGTACTCTATAAGCTGTGTAGCAGTAATTTATTGAGAAACAAGACAGCAACAAGGAGATCCTACCTTCTCCGCTACCTTCTCAGATATTTTTGGAGGAACAAAATCAAAGCTAAGCTGTGACAGAGCCTATATCTTATTTTTGTATGTAAAAAATATTTTCTTCTCGTCTTTCATATTGGTGAGACATTACATTTTCCAGGTGCCTCTTTTGTATGATTTGTGTCTGTGATGAGTCTCTGAAGTCTGGCATTTACTACTGGTGGGTCAATACTGGGCAAATAGCTCTGCAAAGCTTTGTCCCCTGCCTCCCTTTTGTTGGATTTATACCAGCCTTTCTTCTTCTTCACAGAAGAAAGAAACTTATCATCTCCCATACCTTTCCGTAAAGCGATTACTCACTATGCAAGGCCTAATAAGTCCTAAATAGGCTGGGATCCTACTTCAGCGCTGAGGAAGGAAGGTCAGCCTGTAGTTTGAGTGCTGGGGATCTCTGATTTGCAGAATATACAGTGACTCCCTGAGGTATTTCTCCTGTGTCTGCTAGAGTGGGAAGTTGCCTCTCTCCTTTCTGTGTAGCAGTTCTATGTTTCTTGCATGTGGTCCATTATTTTGGCTGCTGAGGTGGAAGGCAGAGCTGCAGCTCCTGCTTTGTACCACTCTTCCCAGTCAGCTGGTTGCTCTTTAGCATCCTGTTTTTCCTTTGAGTTGTTGGTGTTGAGAAAGGGATATGGGAAGAATGTTCTCACTGTCTTCTCAACCTCCCTGGACAGTTGCACCAGAAGCACAACTGAGGTGAATATGGAAAGAGAGACAAAAGAAATTGCAATTAGGAGGAATTTGAAAATGAAATCTACTCAGTATCACATGGAAAAATGCATAGGGATGTTATGAAAAATGTCCTATAGCTCCAGTTAGTTTTCTCATGATCACACAGAAGTCCTACTGTGAGTGAAACATTCTAAAGTGTTTGAAGTCTGCAGGAGGGCTTACAATTTTCTGACTGTGGTCATAGCTGCTAAATAATGAAGGAAAACTCCTGCACAATTCCTTTACCAACTTGATTCTCTTTTAACAGAGCCTGTTGTCTCCAGGCTATGAGCTGTTTCTGTGGTGTGCTTACCTTGTATGCTGAGACAGTGTCATTTCATTTCCAATTCTCAGGCATCTGGCTGTTACGGCTTTACTGTGACACACAAATACAGATACTGAATTTTTCAGTGGAAGCAAATGTACTCTCTGAAAAGGATCTTGCTATTGGTGGAGATTTCTAATTGGTTTTCATGTGGTAGGAAATACGTAGATAAATAAAAATCTAAGAAAAACATTAGATCACGATGTACAGTATTGCTGTATTTAAATGAAAGCCTTTTTTTTTCTCTTGTTCCATTTCACTTGCCCCATGTACCCTCTTACTATGGTACATGAACTACTTTTCAGTGGTGACGAAGTGAATTAACGGCTTAAAGATGAAGTTGCTATTTATTCCTGTGTAAAACGTAATCATTGTAATAATGGAAAACTAACAGAGCATTTAAATTTTCATCTCAATTAATACTTTTGCAGCTGAAACTGTTTTTGAGTCAGGTTTTGGATTGTTGCTCCTGAAATAGAGTTAATTTCTTTTTTTTTAATAGAAACCTCTGCATTATTGAGTAGTTACTAATTTTCTTTACTAATTTTTAAAAGAATTTTTAGTTTCCACAACAGATTTATCAGTGGAAGTTATTTCTATTCCCTGTGTTATTTTTAGAAGATCAGTACTTGATGCATGAAATGGAATCCTGGCATTAAATTAACAGAAGCAGGGTGAACTCTGGGCATTAAAAACTTGTTATCTTTAGCTGTTGCATTTCAGCTGAACTTCAGTTCTGGAATTCAATAAAGAAATCCGATTTCATTAGCTGGTGATGTCATCTCTATTGTCTTAGGAGCCTATTTTAAGACTGTGGCAAATTTCATGTAGAAATGACAAGTCGTCATTCAATAATAATAATTATAATCACAAGTAATCTATAAGCAAAGAAACAAGCTTAACTTGTTAAGCTCCTGCTGTTGTGTATTTTCTCTTGGCTTTGATCTGGAATTTTATTATACCAATAAGTGTAGCAAATGGGGTTTGAAATCTGTCTGCATTTGTATTATCTTTACAAATCTGAACATTTTGCATACTGCAGTGTTCTGTTTTTCTTTCCAGCTGTATTGAGTTTTTCAGGAGGGGTTTCTCCACAGAGCTCTTGTTTCAGAAGAGTTGACTCCAGAAATTTTTATTGGGGAACTGGCAATTAGAGCAGTTAAAAGCATGCTGGAGCCAGAGCTGTCAAATCTGTGATGCTGATGCACTTGACAGAAAGATTCTGATTCAAAGCAGGGGAAGAGGTGTGCTCTCAGTGGAGAAGAAAGTAAACAAGCAGCCTCTTGGTGCACTGCAGGGGCAATGCAGGTGAAGCTTCAGTCTGCTGGGGCAACAGAAGAATGGTTGGAAAGACCCAAGGGTAATGGTGCAGCTGAAAGCAGTGGAAAGCAGACACTTCAGAATTCCTTGTGGGTTCCTCCTCTGTTGCTGTGTACATCTCTCTGCAGTTCATGCAAGCCATTGTAAATTTAGGGCCGTGTGCCAAGGCCCTGGTGGAGCCCTTTTGTATAACTTTTGGCTGCCTTATGTGGAGACACTCATTGCGCTAATGAAGCAGATGGAGGGAATGAGGGAATAAAGAGATGACATTGCCTGTGATGAAAATCAGCAGTGTTGGAATACTGCCTAGCCAAACTTCAAAATGTGGTTTTCCTTTTTTGATTTTGTTTTTTTTCTTTACCTGCTTTAAAATAATACCTAGATGTCAGATACGTGGTACTTCTGTGGGGTGAAACATGGCAGTTGTGGGAATTGATAAAAGTTTTCTTCAAATGATTTTAAAGAAGTCTTTCTGCGTCATGCTCTTTTGAGTTGTACTTTATGGCCCTAGGTGACATCATTAACCAAGAAGATGACTTTTGTTCATCGTTTTTTGATTGCAGTTTCTTTTTTTCCCTTCCTTTTTTGAGAGAGTTACGTGCTTTTCTCTGCTAAGGAATGATTCTTCTTTATGTATTTATGCTATTTCTGCAAACTTGTGCCCAGATCTTTGTTCCTCAGCAGATTTCCTTTTCACAGTAAAAATGTAGAGGATTAAGAAACAGGCCATATGGTAGTTTCTATAGCAATAGATTAAAACCTGTGTCTTGTCAGCTCTTGTGAGTTATGATGCAGGAATTAGTTTAGGAAGGGATAGTTTGCATGTCTTGTATTCTGACAGTTCTCTGTCATAGCAATGGTTTCTGAGACAGTTGTTAGATGAAGTTGTGAGAAGGGCTTGTTGACTTTTGTGTCAAGCTCAGGCTGAGTAAACATGTAATTTCATTCTTTTGAATTACAGATATTCAGCACTGGATTGTTTACAAACTACTTTCTCAGTATGTTCAGGGCAAGATTATAGTGAAAATAGTGCAGGAAGAAGTTTTAATTAAGGCAAGGCTGTTTCAAACAGAGTTGCAGCATCTGCTGAATCCATACTTCGGTGCGTTATTTCATAAGTTACTGTCAGTGGTATTCTTCCTGGATTAAGACACTGAAATTTTAGTGTTTACAAGTAGGTGTCTACATATGCACTGCATGCCTGAGCCCCTCTGTAATCAATGGGGATTGAGTCAGTCCAGCCAAAGGGGTGTTTCAGCTAATGCTAAACTAGACCCTAGTGTCTGGTTTCACAGGTTTCAGCTCTCTAACAGGATTTTAAAAAATATATGCCCAAATGTAGATGTCTTAATCTTGAACTGAATTGACTATTCCCACCCTGTGACTTATGGTTGGCTTGGATTCCTGTACTACAGCATTACAAGCAGAAAGCTGAGACCTCCAGAGGAGAGTAAAGTTTGATAAACAACCCTAATGCTTGTAAAGAGGCAGGGAAGACTGTTTTCCACTATACAGGATAATGAACATGCAGCATGTTTTATCCTTGCCTTGAAATGCCCTCAACCTGTAAGGACCTGGGCTGTCATGCAACAGCTGCTGGGTCTGTGCCACCCAGAATCTTAAGTGTTTCAGGTCCTCTTGTGTTTCTTGTCTTCCTTTAAATGCCTGTCTCATTACCATAGGTGGTTTATTCTGTGTTTGTCAGTATTACTCAGCCAAGGTCTGGTTTGTCCTGTATCAGTTATTGTTTATGTTATGGAGGCCCTATTCAGTCCCTTACACTGTTTCTGTTATAGAAAAGTTGTAATTAAAGGTTATAACGGTTGATGACAGGATAAATAATGTTGAGGTAGGGTGTCATGGAAATATAATTATGGCTGAAGAGAGTACCACTACATGTACTTGCAACTTTGGTAACATGAAAATGGCTGATTATAGTGTGTGTTTCCACAGATATTTGTAAATGATCAGTGATTTAAAAAGGTGATATGCTCTTTTTGAACCCCAAAGTATTTATTGACAATCTCTTGAGAACTTGCAAGTTTTTAATGTATGAAAGAATTGCAGATACGACACAGCACTACACACCCAGATGTGCATACCAGAATCCTGTAAATGTCATCATGCTTGCATAGGAAGTTGTACAACAGCTGTGTTTGTGTTGTAAGGGCTTGTTCAGTGGTTTCTTGGCAGACATTTGACACAGGATTAATCATGTAAATAAGGATTATTTGCTTTCAGGACATAGAGTAATATAGTAAGTGCAAGTCCTAGGAGATGTATTTGAGGATGCAGAATTGCTTTCTTGTGACATCTGGGCATTATATGTTGAACAGATTAAGCCTTCTGGAGGCTACTAAGATCAGGGTGTCTGAGTCCTCTTATGCCCTTTCATTGAACTGTACTCCATTAGACGGCAAGTGATACAAAATTTCGGCAATTTCCTTTCCTTTAGAGAGGAGAATGAGGGCTTTTGTACATTTGAGGTGCGTTATGCCCTGGTGTAGGTGGATGCAATTCCCTTTATGTCAGTGTGGTAGCACCCATGGATGTAAGGGAAGACATGACTTGAAGAATGGAAAGTATTGCAGAGGAGGCTAAGTTAATAAAATAAATGAAATAAAGAGTAACAGCATTAGCCTTTTGCTTTCTGTGTCCTAGAGGAGTTTGAGCTAAGAGCTAGGGAGGTAGTTTATTAAAGGTTGAAAGTGGAATGTTAGCGAAATTGAATAAACTGGATGTTGTTGAGAACTACACTGAGTCTTTGGATTCACAAAAGGAGATCAAGGTCATATGCTGGGGTTGGATAGCATTTTCTGGAAAGGAAAAATTTATACCTGTTTTGGCAGAGAGAGGGAAGCAGTGGTAATGCAACTATTGCCTTTCACTGTAGGGATTGGAAGTCCCACAGACTGTAGGAATCTAATATTCAACATTGAGTTTTAACACAGGTAATGATCTGGGAAGGTGCAAAGGCCTCAGGTAATGGCCTGACATATGAAAGAAATCCAATACTTTTAGAGTTAGTAAGAACTGCCATATTTGATGGGTAGTCTTTAATGAATTGGGTTTCTTGTGTACTTTCAGTCTGCTGTTCAATCAGCAAGATTAAACAGTAACCTTGAATTTACAAAGAGGCTTTTAAATCAAAGGAGAGTCAGCTTGAGAAGATGTATGAGTGAAGCATGAAAATTTGTAGCGGCATGGAGAGACCTTGGAATAGAAACAGTAGCAGTCAGAAGTTGGTGTGATGCTGCCAGAGTTACCACCAGCATCCCAACCTCTGCCACGGCTGGGCAGAGCAGCCACCCCATTGGACACCATAAGGAGCCATAAGCATCCAAGGAGTGAGGTAACTAATAACTTCTAATACTTTGGTGAACCTCAAGAGTTGCACCCCAGGGTACAGAAGAGTGGTGTATATTCCATCTAGCTGGCAGGCAGAGGATTGGAAGCTCCTTCTTCCAACAGGAGTTAGCTTGGAAACTGCAGTAGTTTTCCTCTTTTTGTGCAGTGCCTCAATCTTGTAAGCAGCATACAGACAAAAGAATTTGTATCATGAAGTCAGTGGCATATATCATAGCTAGGAGAGATAACTGGTATGCTGTTCAATGGATACACTCTCCTCCTTGGGGTTATCAAGAAAATCTAACAAGGTGAGGTCTCAGAGAGAAAAGTGAAATGCTGTCTGTATGTTGAAATGGTTTTTACGCATTCCTATGCTAGACTTCAGTTAAAAGGAAGAAATATAGATACGTCAAATGACACAGAAAATTTAGGAAGATAGTAGTGCATTGCACTGATGGAAAATTGAATATAACTTTTGAAGAAAGAAAACCTAGGAGTATATTAAACATCTGACAAGCATCACCATAGTGCCTAAGTAGAGAAGCAGGCTTAGCAGGGCATGGTATGCTTCTAATTCTGATATGGGGGAGGCTTGTGCATGCATTGAGAGATTTTTGAGGTAGGCAGCACTGAAATATTTCATCATCAAGATTGTCAACTTTGCAATCGTTTTCTGAAGTATGGCTAGAGACCATGATATAGGATGTAAATATCAGCATAAGTTACGTAAGATAAATTTCCTTATTACATGGGTTATTTAGAAAAGACATTCCCATTCTCCTTTCCTGTAAAATTCAGCATTTTCTGAATTCTAAATTTTGGGATTTAGCATGGTTTTTTGCAGTGTCCTGTGTAAGCCAGCAGGCTCTTGTCTCCGTTTAGAGCCCCACTGTGTTGTTCAAGCTACATGTGTGGGCTGTAAACCTCTCAGCTATCTTCGAAGTAGACATTCTTTTTCATCTGTTTTACATGTGGGAAACTGCTGTGTAGGCTGATAATGTCTTTGCTCTCTGAAAATACAGTAAATAATGTCAGGAATACTTAAGAAGTGTTCCACATTGTTCTTCTTTCTTTTCTTTTTTTTTTTTTTTTTAGCTTTAGAGTATGTTTCGTCTAAGTTGGGCTATTAACAGCAAGTGCAAATTGCATCAGAGACAAAGTTTGATGAAACAATGCTGTCATTGCACGCTGTGGCAGCGAAATCCTTAATGACACTGTCCTGCCAGCCCCGCTGCATTACTGCCGTTTTGCCTTTGGATCGTTGCTTATTTGATAGACCAGTTCTTCACCTCCATCCTCCTGCTCTTTCATGAAGTGTAGTGCCATTGCACTGAAAGGTGATGCAGACTTCTCATTCCCTGAGGGAAAACATACTTTCTTTCCTTTTCCTTTTATACTGGATTCTTCTCTAGCTTTTGCAGTTCGCTGTATTTTATGCCACAGGAACAATGTTCCGGATGTGGGTGTCCCTTTGCTTTGATGTTTAGCCATCCTTCAAAGCTCTTTACTGCTTCATGTGCTCCCTTGTCATGACCACTCTCTCTTAAATAACCTGGCATCATGACATTAATTTAAAACCACAAGTAGGTATTATTAGCTGTTTGTTTCTTTTATGGGTTTTTTTGGTATGTTTAGAGACACTCTTTTTCCACAGTACTGAAAAAGAAGGTAAAAGTTGTATAAGATAAAAGCATCCTCTATTTTTGTTTTTTGAATGCACTCCCTGGTGATGCACGATGGGCTAGCTGGAAATTTGATCTTTATTGACTCTGCTATCTGACAGGAAAAAGAAAATGGGTAATACCGAAAATAGTAATTGGAAATATCTCCTATGGAGCAAAACTGTCATGAAGAGATTGATTCAGCAGTGGCAGAGTTACTTTATTGATTGTGAGTCCTTAGTAAATTAAAAAGAGGACCAAATACGTTAATCTTTTGTGTGCATGTGTGTGACAGTGACAATTTAGAATGTTCTGCCTCAAGCTGTGCCAAGGGAGGTTTAGATTGGATATTAGGAAAAATTTCTTCACAGAGGGTGCTCAGGGGTTGGAACAGGCTGCCCAGGGCAGTGGTAGAATCACTGTCTGTGGAAGCGTTCACAAACTGTGTAGACGAGGCCTTCAGTAACATTGTTTAGTGGTGAACTTGGCAGTCCTGGAATAATGGTTGGACTTGATGATCTTAAAGGTCTTTTCCAACCTGGTCGATTCTATGATTCTGTGATAAAGACACATATAGTAGTGTGGAAACATTATCTGCTTCAGTCAGTAATAGGCTTGTCAGAGATAAGAACAGAATTCTTCCAAACCCCTTCTGAGTTAAATGTTCTTTACTGTACTGTAAGCAAAGCGTAGAAGAAATAATATTGCTTGGGTTTTTTTAAGCATTCAGGTGCAGTTTTTCTAGAAAAAGGACTGAAGCACAGGAATTGCAGTAATTGTCTTCAGATGTTCACTGTGGGTTTCTAAAATTTGATTCTCTGTCTGAATTGCAGTATCAAATTTATTGCTAATACAAAAAATGTGAAACTTAGAATCATAGAATCATAGAATAGTTA
>JANHGB010058699.1:8957-35347 GCA_026283785.1 Coracopsis vasa | reverse complement strand
GGGGGATACATTTTCTCCTCCCAAGATGGACTTGGTTATTGCCATTGGAAACCATTGAGAGGCAGTCCTTAAAAAAGGAATACACAGAATTGTCTGAACTAAATTACAAATGTTTTTTTATGTGTATCACACTGCAGTGATTGGTCTACTTCAACTACAGATGACAGCAGCACATGATGGAGGAACCAGCCTTGCTCTCATGTGCTGCAGGGAGCTGCTATGCTGCACTCTGATGCACCGGTGCCAAATTCCCTCACAGGCAGGATGCTGTCCTGCAAGCTCCCCAGCCTGTGTCCTGAAATCCTTGAACAACCCCGGGAACAAGCCCTGGGCATGGATTGCTATTACAGATTGCAGTGCCAGATCATGACATACGCCCATCTGGGAAGGGATCTGAGGTACTTCCGCTTTTTTATGAGCATCCCGAGCCTAGTGCAGCTCAGGAGGCTTTGCCACAAGGGCATGTTTCTGGCTCACGGGGACCCCTGGCTCCTTCTCTGCCAAACTGCTTTTCAGCTGGTCAGCCCCAGCCTGTCCTGATACATGGGGTTCTTCCTTCTAAGGGGTAGGATGTGGCATTTCCCCCTGTTGAACTTCACAATGTTCCTGCAGCTCACTTCTCAAGCCTTTCACGGTCCTTCTGATTGGCATCACAACCAGCTGGTCTATCACAACCAGCCTGTAACTCTTGTTCATCCACACAGGCCTTATGACACCTCTGCTTGCTTTTCTGCCCATTGAGATGGACCAATCTTGAGCACTGAAAAGTCGTTCTTGAAAATCAATCATCTTTGCTGGACTGCCCTTCTCTTCAGGGCTTTATGCCATGAGATTCTTCCCTGAAGAATCCCAAAGTCTGCTCTCCTCAAGGCTGGGGTTGTAGTCCTGCTATTTGCCTTGTTCTCTCTTCTCAGGAACCTCAACTCCACAATCTCAGGATTAGCCACGGCTGCTCCCAATCTTCACATACCCAATCCGTTCTTCCTTGTTTGTAAAAGTCAGGTGTCACAAAGCTCCTCTCCACATTAGCTCCTCGATCATGTGTCAGGAAGTTATTGTCAATGCCCTCCAGAGACCTCCTGAATTGCTTGTGCCCTGCTGTACTTTCCTTCCAGCAGGTATCAGGGTGGTTAAAAATCCCCATGAAGACCAGGTTCTGAGAGTGAGTCTTCTTCCAGTTATCTGAAGAAAGCCTCATCTACTTTGTCTTTCTGATCATGTATTCTGTAACTGACATCCACTACAACATCACCCATGCTGTTCTGTCTTCTAGTCCTAACCTGTAACCTCATGCTGGCTCATCATCTATCCCTAGGCAGATGTACAGGCATTCTGGCTGCTCTCTCACATAAAGGGCAGCTATATCTCAACTTCCCAGCCTATCTTTCCCGATTTATTATGGTATTGTTAGGATCAGAAGCTCAAGCTCTGATTTCAAATATATCCTTTAAGCACTAGAACAAGAGAGAAAATGACTACTTAATCCAAGACAAATGTTTAAGAGATGCAAATCTTATAAAACAATTACAAAACTTAATACATACAATGCAAGCAACTGTCTTTCCATAAAACCAGCTCACAATCATCATAGTTTAATCAGTTGTACTTACGTTGTGAATGCTTCATTTTGTTTTGCCCCCAGATAATAGGAATAGAGATTAAACATGCCTATCATGAAAGCCACAAACACCATGATAAATATCACCATGAACTTGAAGATGTCTTTCACAGTTCTGCCAAGTGATATCTGCAGTGGTCCAAAGCTTTCATTAGCTGGTAAGATGTAGGCTATTCTGGAGAAACTTAACACTACTGCAATTGCATACAGGCCTTCAGATATGATCTGAGGATCAGATGGATCCCAGTTTATTCTGGCTAGAAACAAAAGATAAGAATTTCTGTTAGCATTTCAAGATATCTGTACAGATCTATGGGAGGTCTTTTTGGAACAGCAACTGGACAAAACTGGAAGAAACTCTAGGTGATTCAAACAGTGCTAATCACTTATGTTTAATCAACTGAATGGAGCCAGGTAGCACTAGAAACATTTCACAGCTCCACTGACTGTATTGATTAGATCTCCATTGATTATAAATGTGGGCTGTAAGATCACTGAGGTAACTTTCTGGGAGTTGAATCCCAGCCTGCTAAAGAATTTAAGTAAAATTCACCTTACAGTGTCAATTGAATAAAATAAATTAAAAATGTGATTTGTTTTAGCTACCCAAAACAAATTGTTTTGATGTGGGGATCTGGAATCATTAAATGCCTTCCACAACTCTGAACTTGTGGGAACAATAATTTTTCTCTACTTTTTCTATTTATTTCATCTTTTTACTCATAGCGAAACAGTTATGGCCCTTTCCTGGCACACACTGAACACCCATTCTATCACCTTTTCTATCGTCATCTCTATCAATCTCTTCTGTTGAAGCTAATCTACTTGTGCGAATTACTTGAACACCCTTTAGATCAATCAGTGTGACACTGGTCTTTGACAGGGAACACACTCAGCTGCAGAGGACAGAATTCAGGTTCAAACCTGTACTTAAAGAAATATTTACAGAAAAGTGTCAGAGGAAGAAATCTGAAGCAATATCCTCCAGAATACTTCCTTGCTGGAGAGTAAGGCACTGCCTGATGATGTGGGACACTTAAATTCAATTCACTATTGTGCTTCAGGCAAAGAGAAGAGGTTAACCTGGGCTGGGTTCTCTACTCCCAGAATGTTGTTATCCATGTTTACTCTACTGTAAAGCCAGGAAAATAAATGAATAATTTATACTACAGTGGCTGCCATTTGGAAGAAAACTAATTTGAGCTGCTAATTAACATATAACCATTTAATAAAAAGTCAGTTATTTGTACAGCTTTATAATACATTCATACCCAGAGACGCTGAGCATTATTCAAAACGACCTTACATACATCAGAAAATTATATTCTTCAAGGAACATACTGCAATGCCAATATTAATGTACCCTGACAAAGTAATAAACTACTCTGGTTTTAGGCACAACAAGGCTCAGTTAGTGCATTTTCATTGCCTTGTTAGCTGCTGTGTGTTTCTTGCAGGTATGTGCATCTTTTGTTTATTGAGCACCTCACTGCAAAGCCTATTACACACTATATTCAAATGAGAAAATGTCTGTATGGCAAAAGACTGCACATTTCCACATAAGCAGGCATACCTGTGTTAGCTTTACCTCAGATTTCATGGGTAACTAAGATCAAAGATGGCAGTAAACAGAACTTAATTTTTCCTCATTTGGGCAAAATAGCTTCTAGAAACTTCTCATATATTCTAAGCAAGTTTATTAACATTTTTATTTCTTATTGGTAAAGACAGTGGATTGAGAACTATTAAAAAAATATAAAAGTCTCTGAGCAAAGGCAAGTACTGGTTACATCGGCAAAACAGGTTTAAGAAGTTCCTGCATCTCATTGCTTAGTTCTGCCCCTGCATTATAGTACATTATATTTACAGTTGTACCAACACAAGTGTCTGCAGGATAGCATTGTGTAACTGAACAGATCAAATGACCTGGATTATAAAAATATTTAAAACGGGGATGACAGTGGGGTTATTGGAATCTTAGATCATTTCAGCACCTGATGTCTAGAACAGTCCCAAAAGAAATGTATGAGCTGTGAGAACTGTGATCAAATAATAGGGATGAGAAAGAGAAGAAGGGGTGGGAATTATTAAGCAGTTTATTGTAGAACTAAATTATTGGCAAAAAATCAATTCATCTTCATCAGTTCATCTAAGTAAATCTTAATCATGTACAATTGACTCACCCAAGGTGTAGTATTTTATGTTGGGCTCCAGTGTTGGACTTGTCAGATCTTTCATATTTGCATCAACAAAGTTCTGGGCTCTGGATGCATGCCAAAATGCCATAAACCTTGCTATGAATGATGCTGCAAAAATTGCTAACATACCAAAATCAAGCATATTCCATAACTCAAAAAGGTATTCCTTTGGACCCTGAGACCATATTTCTTTACATTCAGACCATATCATGCCTGTGTAAGACAGAACAGAGAAAACAGTGTGGTTTTTTATCTTCACATTTATTTATTTTCTATAAGATATGCTCCAAGTTGCAGTCAAACGCAAAACAATTTTGGTCAGTGGAAGTTTGAACACAAACTAAAATCCTTGAACCTGCCAATTCATATACATCCCAATCCTCCTTTCTCATGTGAGTAATAAAAACAATCTTTCATACCGCTTTTTTCCTGTACAACTACAAAAGCTCTCAAAAAGAATAATGGGATACGAGTATTACCATCTGTTACAGAGACAGGAGGAGAGGGGAAGAGCAGAAATGCTCTGATATAATCATATAGCAGTGCTAGAACTAATAGCAGAACTCACATTTCCTTATTTGCAGAGTACCTTGAGTACAGTCTCTTTTACTGCAATTGCAAATACATGTGAAAAACCAGCATGAAAAGTATGAATCAGACCTAATGCTTCTTCAACAGGGAACAGGTATCTGATTCCTAATAATTTTCCTTTAATAATAAAATATAGTAGTACAGTATTAGTTTATGGCATCCTTTTTATTGAGCAAATCCTTGTCCTTTTCAAGATAAAATTTATTTAGTCATGAACTACATCTATAGGATTCTAAAGAGAGACAATAAAAAAATGAATTGAAACAATGTCACTATTTTTTGCACTTATCAAATTGTCTGAAGGAACTTTTCATCATTTTCAGATAAGAACAACAATAATGTTAATTACAGTAACTAAATTCAATGCTACATCTGTATGCATTGAACCATTTTTTTCATAAACCATCTTATGCACGACAGAGAAATAAACAAAAAGATTAAATTAGAAAACTAGAACCTCAAATTGGGAAATTATTATTTACTCTGTTATTATCAGATGAAAACATTGATATTTATAGACTATTTGGAAATCTAAGTGCCATATTATTCCTATAATACACAATGATATTATTTTATAGATAGCTTTATGATGAAATAAATAAAGACTGTCAGTCTTTCAAAGCTCTAAGAATCAGTTGGCGTACAAATGGCACCCATTTCAATCACAGAGAGCTCAGAAAAGCAAAATATTTTAAATTCATAAGCTTTTGAATAGAAACAGATTTTACTTAGCCTGAATTTAACTCTTCCATATTACTGTCTTAACTAACAACCAGATCCCAGATCCTTAAAATATGTGGTCCACTGGTATAAATGATATTGGACTTGTAAATAAGAATGAGACAGGTAAAGTTTTTTTTAGGGTACATGCTTAGGGTCAAGTTCTGATGCTGAATAGTACTACATTACCAAATTGAACAGGTCATCTCAGAGTACTATCCATAATATTAATTTCATCCCTATTTTGGGATGGAAAAAAATCTACCACTGAATGTTCAGGGGCTATATTCTTCTTCCCTTTTGTCAATAACACATCCAGCTATCCATTATCAATTCTGCTGGCATACTTGCAAAATAAGAGAAAAAGAAAGAGACAACTGGACACAAAAAACTTGGCCCATGATGTGGAAATCCTTCGCCTTGGGGGCTGACACAACCTGGCTAAAAACAAAACAGAAAAGTCGTAGACACTTTCCTTTGATAGTCATAAAACTGAATTTATTCATATTGAGACAATGTAGATTTCACCTAAGTCTCTACCCTGAATGGTTGTGATTAACTAGGCACATGTGAATCCCACTGACACCCAGTAAGAAATACGAGGCCTGTGTGGGAATGCAGCCAGGTGAATAAACTCCCTTTGTTGCAATTTTTACACATAAAATTAAGAGCAAAGGATTAAACTGGATCCAGCTTCATTGAAATCATAGCAAGACAAATTTAAGTAAAATTACTTTTTACCTATTACCCAAGAAATAATGAGCATCTCCATCCATGAGAAACACGATGTCTTCATCCTAAATAGCTGTTTAACATTGCCTGTCGTTTCATTAGGTCGAAGTTTGGTGCCATCAAATCTATCAGCTGCATTCATGACAAGCAGACCAAGAAAAATGGTGAAAGAGGCTGCATGGGCTACAAACTTCATAAATGGTCCACGCATTATCCTCCCCAGCTGCAACAGAGGTTATGAAACACAAGGATATTGTGTTGCCTTCTTCAAAAATGTACAGAAAAGAACAGTAACACAGATAAATATGTATTTCAATAACATACAGGAACAAATATTTGGAAAAAGTTGTTTACTATGATGCCATACTGACAGTCACCTTTAAAAGTTTCTACTTATTTACTATTTTCAGAGGGAAAAACTACCAGTTTCACCATACATGTATTTTTAACTCAGTGTTCTGAAATAAATCTGTAATTACTTGGGGGCATCTATGTCTGTTATAGGTAATTAAGAGAAAAACGTATTATAGTTGTTGAATTTCTTACATGCTAGTCATCTTTATATGGCAACAAAGACAATGAGATTTTGATACTAAAAACATTAAATCATAATGAGAAGTGGATTATGACTAAAGAATTCTGTTTCCTGACTGACGTGATACTCAGCACAATTATTGTGCAGTTTTCCCAACTTATTTTCCCTTAAAAAAAAAATTCATGAGGCCTCAAAAGGTTATATCTATAGTTCTGTATAGGTTCTTCATTTCCTTCCTGACTCCTTTAATGAATATGTCCTCAAATTTGTCATGATGTCATGAATAGGAACAACTTTAAAATGGTTTAGAGCGACACTTAAAAACCTGAAGTTCTACACAAGCTCACACAAGCCTGAACTTAGAATCATAGAACAGTTAGGGTTGGAAAGGACCTTAAGATCATCAAGTTCCAACCCCCCTGCCAAAAGCAGGGACACCTCACACTAAACCACGTCACCCAAGGCTCTGTCCAACCTGGCCTTGAACTTCTAGCAATTATTTATTTTTGAGAGTGCCTGTATTAACAGTAAACGTCTCGGCTTGCTCACTTAGCAGCTGCAGAAAAATACTTTTCAATATTAGATTAAGACAGTATCTCTGCCAAAATTCCCTGGAAAGAATTGAAAGCAAGTGTCACGGATCTCAGCTGAAATATATAACAATCTGTGGTCTGGAAAAGGGAGGGGAAAGCAGAAAGATAAGTTATTTGTATTCATATTTTTGCTACACTTGTTTCAATATCAAAGTCAGAATTTTTCTGACCTTACAGTCAGCTTTTACAGAAACACAGTATAAGAGGACGCAGACAAGGATGTCATTCTAAGGTCTCAAATACAGGTAACAGTAAGAGAATTAGACAAATGTAAAAAGAAGATACTGTTAAAGGAACACTGTCAAGGTTAGCAGGCACAAAATTTGATCTTCTTTCTCTATTATATTATTTTGCCATTCATTACTTTTCTTACTCAATAAAATTAATTTATCTTTTATCAAATAAAGTATTCCATCAGCCTCATAAGATTAACTTCAACAGCCAATTATTTTGCTTGAACCACAAAAAGAACAGGTAACCGTCATGGGGAAAGATTTTATTTCAAGCTAGGAAGGAACAGTCATAAACAACACACAATAAAGCAGACCTGAAAAATGATAAAGTGCCTTGACAGTGTCCTTTTAAATGCATTATTCTTGTGTTCACAAATGAAGATGGGTTAGGAGACAAGATGCCAGAAAGAGACATAGCCAGAAAAGAAGAAGAGATACTGAAGAAGGAAATGTTAATATATGCCTTGATCAAAAAATAGAAAATTTAAAAGACTGAACTACTAGTGCCCTCCCTTCCACTCCTCAAAAGAGACAAAAATTATCTTTTACGTACATGTAGTAAAATCTCCCTGGAAGTAGGATTGACTATGGTTGAATTGATAACACAAATGCTGGAAGCTATTATGGCATTGCCATGTAACAGTGATCCAATAAAATCTTTAAATGACACTTAAAATTCCTAATCTCTTTACAGAGAAGGGAAAGTACAAATCAGGGAAATTAAAAACAACATGTAAAGACAAGGCCATAACCTTGCAAGTTTGGACTCTTCTATAAGCTAGAGTCCCTCCTTAAAACACTTTCACTGTGCATTTTGACATAATAAATTTCCTCCCATTTCACAGACCAAGTCATGCAGATCAAGACATGGTCTTCTAAATGCTCAGAATCTCATTCTGTAATTTAAGTGAGTTTGGGTTTTGTTTTGTTTGTTTTTCTCTGGTTTCTGATCCTTTGCACTAGTCTTTGGTTTGCTATAGAGTTTTGGAGAGTGTTTTGTAAGTTGGTTTGGTTTAGGACAAGATATACACTAGTTATACAGTGGATACTTCAACATGTATCTGTCTGTACACAGGGTCACCTGAAATCACTGAGGACTGGGTCAGTGATTCACATTATTTCCCCCTTGTGACTCTGCAGAAACAATCAGTATTGTAACGTGATGGAGTATGGTATTGATACAGAAATGTTAAAATAGGACTTTATGTAGCACACTTGTCACAAAGGAGAAAAGGCCTGATAACAAAAAAGAGATAATGCTCATACTTTCTTAGGAAAAGCATTTCCCAGCTCCTCATATACTGGACATAATGTTCAATTTCTTTTCCTCTACCACAGTGTGAAAGAATATGTATAACCCTCAGAACACACTTCTAGAAAGCATGTAGGAACGTACTAAGTTATTTTTTTAGAAACGCCAACCCAGGTGGCTGGGAACAGTGAAAGAAGACTCAAGCTTAAATCAGATCCTTCATCTTGGCCAGGGTCTGAGTGAATTACTTATGAATTCATAAAACTAAAATCCTAAATTCTATTATTAATTACAGCTGAACATCATAGACATTACAGATTCTTGGAGATAACTGAAAAGAGTTTTTAGTCTTTCAAAATGTCATGTAACAAAATAGTATTCTAGAGGTTTGGGGTTAATTATGTCAGTTGTTACACTGAATTGCCAATTTGAAATGCAGAGCAAACAGGTCACAAAACTTTGAAGTGTCTCCATGTGGATTGCTGGCTGAAACCCAAATAAGAGGCAATTTTAATTCCTTTCAGCATCTGACTCTAGTGAATTCCTGTCAAAACAACAGGATTTTGCCCACATATTTCTATGAATTTTCTTTCAGATATGAAACTCTCAATTCAATATCTGTGGTCCAAGCTCAAGTTATCATTTTCCTAAACATAAAACTGGTCAGCTATATAGGTAAATGACAGAGATGTTGCAAATATTGTAAAGATATTTTTGCCTTTCTCAGAGCCATGGCATGAGAATATAAAGAAATGTGTCACAATAACTCCACTGAAAGCTGTTATTTTCCCCACAAATAACTGTGAGTATTTTCACTCTTCTGTCACTGTGTCCTACAGTGCCAAACCTGGAAAAACAATGGGTACTTTATCTCATTAGGAGAGGAGATTTATAAAATTCCATCTATTCATACACAGAATAGACTTTGCTGATACAGAGCATGTTCCATATTGGAGCCATCCTATCCTGAAATCAAAGAGTGAATATTTTTGTCTTCAAAACCCAGAAGAAGCAAAATTTGAGGTATGAGTGAAGCACAAGGTAAGAAGTGGGAACTAGTGAAAAAAGGTGGAGTAGATTTTATATTTGCAGAACATAATGAAACAAAAAGCATTCAACATATATACCACAAAATGAGACAATTAAATAGCGATAAAGGAAGTGGAACCTTAAAGGATGTTGTCCTTTGAACCTTGACTTTAAAAAGGTACTCTGAAATAGCTTTCTTCAGAATGCACAATGGTTCAAAACTACTTTAAGATACAATAAATCATTGGAAAAAGCAAAACGACAAATAGAAAGTCACTGCTAGAGCTGAAAAGCAATTACTGAAGTACGTTCAATCTCAAGGCATGTTTTAAGACAAAAGCATTCATAAAAATCCTAGTCACTATACACAGAAGTGAAAATTATATAACCGATCTTTATTGTCCAGACTGAAATAAATGAAAAGCATGTCAAAACAAAAAAGGCCCGCCTTTCCCTTCTCAGAGAACAATAAAAAACAAACAAAACCAAAACAACACAAAGGCCTCAGTCCTCCCTTTCCACCTTCCTCTTCCCTTGGAATCACCGTATGTGTACAGGATTCAACCTGCTAAAATCATGGGTGCTATACTGTAACCCACTGAATAAACCCTACATGATCTCTTTCGTTCTCTCTAATACATTCTCAAGGGAATTTTCCATCAGTGTCCATTTAAAATGGATTGTGACCTAATAAAACAATGATTCAACATAAAGTTCAGAGAGGTCAAAGACTGTAATCCATCTTCAGTGGAAAGGTTTTCCACACTTTATATATCATTCGAAACAGGCACAGTGGTAGCATTCAAATCCAGCCTGTGCATTCATTATAAATGGAGGCAAGGGAGGCTGTGTTACTGCTTTAGAAACCTCCTGATAATAAGTATTAGCACTGTTAAAACTGATGATGATTGCTCTAACTTCTGGCATTCACATTTCAGTGACTTTTACCTATTAATTTTTAATAATAAAAAATAAAATTGCCTTTGACGTAACTGGAATCAACCCACAGCCTGAACTTAGCCTATTTCTGTATCAATGGGAAATGACCCTTTGAATCTGCCTACTACAGCAACAATGAAATAAAGAATGGTTTCACTCTGTTTCTGAAGTACAATTTCTACAATGCAACTCTTGCTCAGCCATTGTCATTTAATATACACAGCCTTTAACATAATACATTTACCTGTCTTAATTACAATTGTCCTAACATGCAATCTTGCAGCCATTCCATTCTAACTCAGCATTAAAATAACACATTTCTACAGTATTATTTAAGTAATTTATAGTCATGCTTTATCTTTGCCAGACTGGAATCTACATACAGATGATACAGGAGTTAATAAAAGGCCATTACAAGATTTCACAGACAGACCTTACTACAAGGAGCAATCCAGTAAGCCATGGAAAGGAAGGGCAGTCCTACTGCAACAGCAAGAACAACCAGGAACTTCACTGCCATGGTCTGCTGCCGTAAACCTGACAAATTCTCGTACCAGATTGAAAGAAGCTGCTGTTGGCAGTTTGGATGTGCTACAAACTGTAACAAAGGAGCACAAAAAAAGCATTGCTTTCAGAAAATCTTTTATTAAAATAACACCTATATGAAGTACATTAAGAATGCTGGAATAGCAGCAACTCAAGTTCATATTCAGAGGAGTACTACCAAGGTGTAAGAAAAAGTTTTTTGATGAGCATAATCCCAGCATGCAGGCATGTGCTATCAGCAACAGTAAATCCTTTAATTAAATACCTATTATTTTAATGACCCTGTATTCCATCACAAACTATTACTTTCCATCTAAGGATAATTAAACATAAACTTTATCTGGCCAAAATCTAGTGTTATAGGCTACCAAAACATAAACATTTAATAATATCACAATTTAATACCACTATCATGGTATGTATGCTTGGTCAACAAAATTGCTTACTTTTTTAACTTCATACTTAATGGCAAGTTTTAAGCGGCTAAGGCTGGGGCGACCGTGTTCTCCATTATTATGGCTCATCTCTACATCACCATTCAAAATAGCTTCCACTTCTTCTGTATTTCTGCACAAATCAAGGAGTCCAACAACAAAATCCTTGCATTGCATAGACAATTTCTTGTAATCATTCTAGAAAAGAAGAGAGAAAATAACTTCTTGTTTTGACCTAACATGAGAGAAATAGTTCTACATCCCAGCTATGCATCTGTAAGCATCAATAGTTTGTTTGCATCTGGTTATGTTTTGGGTTTTTTTGTCTGGTAGATTAACAGCACTTTGGTATCAGACATCTGCTTCCCCTGAATGTTCAAAGAGTAGGATTTGTCTCGCCTTGGTTACCTTGGACATCTAGCTTACCAACTTTTACAGCTAACTTACTTCTCTAGACTTGCTTTAGAGCCAATTGAAAGTTAAAAAAAACCCAAACACTTTCAGAAATATAGTAGGACATCCTTTAATGACTATTTCGAGTTTTGAGTCACTGTTTTCCAAAAGGCATAAATCAACCAGAAAAAGATAATTTTGATCACTGCAATCCGCAGATCATTAACCACTCCTTACTTGCAGCTGTGTTTGGGTCATAAAAGATTAACATAGCTAGACAGACAGCAAGTCAGGTGCCTATAGATATAGATGGATATCTAAAGCTGAAAGCTATGTACAAGCATAATGCCCCTGGCCTAGACCTTACAGGAGATTTACTCATATGTGTGTCAACAACGTCTTAAAAAGATGAAACTGCTGTAGAATTTTTCCCAAAGAATAAAAATAAAACCCTCCAAACCACCCCACACCATACGGGACTGCTCATGTAGTCTCTGTTTATGTTCAAAGTATCTTTCTAGGAATCCTTTTATTGTAGTGACACATTTTCCCCTCTTCCAGTCTGTTCTTCATAGCATTCCCTCTTCTCCCACTCTTAGTCTCTATTTAGTCCCTTCTTTTTAATTACTTCCTTCATGCAGGAATGGAAGATGCACACCCTGGAAGATAAACCATTATTTTGAGTATACAGAATACCCTAATTTATTTGCTGAGGCTATACTTCATTCATGTTTCTGCTTTATTACTCACAACACCACAATACCAGTTTATTACTTTAATATATTAAAGGACTGCATCCAAGTTTTACATCTCACTTTACTTAGATAGATGCAAACATTCACAGACAAATAGTTATAAACACTATTTATTGTATGTCTACATAAAAGTGCTAGTGATTTATTTTTTTAATACTGTAATGTAAACAAGATAGCTCAGATCTGTTATCCAAGAGAAAGGAACTTTAATTTCTCTACAAAGACAAGAGAAGTTAAATACTAAAACTAACTATTTCATGACATGCTACATATTTTTAATGTATTATTTGTTTTCCCTCCTTCAGAAGAGTAATAGGAAAGATTAACCAAAATCCAGACTTCCTGGCACTACAGAAAGACATTTTTTGAGAGTAATATATCATCTTCTGTTTGGCTTTCATCTTTATAGCAGCAGCTAAGATAAGATTCAGTATGCAGTCATCTTAATACATAAATGTCCTCTTTAAAATGAAAGGAAAAGTAGCTATTTGAGATTCACCGACAAAAGGAAAAACTGTGCATAAGAGTCAACTTATGCACCCTTGTACGATTAGGTACCATGAACTGTTCCAAACTGGTACCTGATCCTTGAACCTCGAATGAAAAAAGGAGTATTTTTCAATAAATTTAGGAACAAAATAATTTGGCCTTCAGAAATAATTCTTAAAAATAGTGTAATATATTTGTAATATACTGGTGTGTGCATATTTTCTGGTAGGACACATTTGTACACGCACACTCACACACACTCTTCATCAGTATATTCCATTTCAGGTGACTCCCAATGGAGTCCAATGCCTTTGGGTAGTCTCAAAAGAAAAATCAAATACAATTTATTCTAATGATGAATATGATTTTTTTCTGAGTGTAGTCCTGTTTACCAGAATGAACACTGAACAGGCACTTTTAGAAATGCCAGATACCCCCACTGACACTTAGCAGAATTACCCCTTCTGAATTTAGGTTTGTACAGGGTATCACATATATATATTAGCAGCCAGTAAATTCATCCATAAGCTCCATTCATTTATTTTCTCATTTGCAAATGCACTACAACAGCTTCCCCTCCTGTGAAATACTGCCACAGCTGTGATGAGTGGTGGTAGCTGAGCTGAAATGTCCTCAGTGGTCAGGTTACAGCAGACGAGCTTTGGGGAGCTGAGGGCTGCCCAGCACCATGCCTCCACCACAGCTGCGGCACAGCATCTCTGTCACATAGCAGAGTCAGCTGAAGGCAGCGCACAGCCCCACTCCAGTTCACAGGTCACTGTCTTCAGACATATTCCTTATGAAGAATTTATCCTTCCAGGGGAGGTTATAGAGGACAGATGGGATGATAAGGTCTTAAACTGCTACAGGAAGATTTGTCAGGGTCTGAACATGAGTCATGGAGCTCTATCTGGGCAACTTTTGTTCTAAGAAATCAAGTGTGTTAACTTGCAGAAACTACTGCACTGGCTGCCCTTTGTCTCCTTGGTCCACTTCAGTATTTAGTGACAGCAAAAATTAATACATTCTATCACACATGCACAGAAAGTTCCCCTTCTCCCACAGTCTCCCATGTCTCTCACCATTAATGTGACTTTCCTAGGCCGAAAGTCAAAAACACAGCACTGCACCAGCTACTAAGAAAGAGAAAAATGACTGCTACTGCTGAAACCAGGACACGAGGTCACCTGCCCTTTGTGGTAGGAGCAGCCACAGACTGTCTTGGTGTCCCAGGTAAGGGAACAAGCAGGCCATGGTGACTCAGCTGGCCGCGATTTGTCTCACCTCTGACCATGTGAGCCCGAGAGCATGGCCAGGAGAGCAGGAGAACATCAGCACGGCTGTTTCTCCCAGAAGAAAGGGGCCTTCTGTATGTAGCCTACTGTGACCCGTCACAGGCTCCTGCTGTCCCCCAGACTGCCTGGGATGCAAAGGCTCTCAGGACAGAAGCTGACACTGAACCCCACAGATGAGATGAAGCATGCTCCAGACCATGCCCTGGCCCTACTTAGTGAACTGTAGGGGCCAAGATCAGAAACATGGGTACTGCTATGCAAGGATTTAGGATTTCAAAGTGCATTTTAAGTGGGACCTGAATGTTGGATTTAGGTGTCTTAGTAGGTAGATAAACACATTATTTCCCTTACAGAGGTGGCCCTTACTCCTGCAGTGCCTCAGTTCTTCTCTAAAAGATGATGTTACATTTTCTTTAAGAAAGCTGTCAATACCCTTAAGGAAGGGATCTGATTTCTGTAATGGGAGTTGTACAAATGAAAACAAACAGGAAATCAGCTTTGAGATGAGAAATTGGAGTTTTGTTTCTCATCAGAAAAGCAAACTCAGACGACCTTATTAGGGGCATTAATTTGTAGCAAACAGTAACATATCTAGGCTTAATTTAAAAACACATATTCCATTCCATCCCATTAAACAATAAAACAGTCTGCTGCTATTATAGCTGCAGAGGACTTTGTACTAAATGCAAATCTGATCTATTTTGAATAGCACTTGGCCACAGCTGTCCCTCTCAAAACTCTAGGCCACATCTCTGCAGGACAACATTTGTCAGATATCTCTGCATCCTTAAGGACATAGTAGAGATATTAGCCCTAGGGTGGGCAAACAATTTAGATGATAAAAAATATGAACACAATCCCCCCAAATAAAAATATTCTGTATAATATCAAACCTGTAAAGCTGCACATTTAGTCATGTCAAAAAGATAAAATCCTGAAGATCTCAGAATTAGGAAGCCTGAATTAGCTGTTTGCTTGGTACAGTATTCTTACACTCCACTTGACACATCTGTCCAGTTAGTTTTCCTGCAGAATTCATCTTCTACTTTTTTGTTCTTACTCCTAATAAAAAATGATCTTCCATCATACTTGTAAAAACTGTATCTGAAACCAAATGCAACAGGTGTGTAACGCTAAATGACACCATTACAAAGGGTTGAGGCAAAGAAAGGAGTTTATTCCAGAGAATAGTGGTTTCTACTGATTATGATATCTCCTATTTTGCATGAATCACAGTTTCACGGTCAGTGTTATCTCTAACATTAAGTGATGGTGTAATACAGAAGAGAGGAGTAATTTATAAGATAGGAAACAACCAGCATCACAGTTGAGCATTAACCCTTTCCATTCCCTCTGAGGAAGACCTGGGATTTACGTGTTCCACTGGCTGCAGGCATCCACTAGGAAGCTCCCCTGCAGAAAAATACCCCATCAACACTATATAATAGGTGACTTAAATGGTGTATTACCACAAAGTTCAATCTTCATTTAAGTAAGGTCTGAAATACTTTAAATGGCTGAGGCCAACCCTAGGTGGAGCTAAAGTTTGCATGTCCAGCTAATCTAAGCACTAAAAATATACTTGATTACACTACCACGTGTAACACATTTTATGAAAACCCCAGTTTCATGCAGGGACCACGCTATCCAGATAACTGCAGGAAACTCATGAAATAAAGTAAGAGTAATAATTTTCAGATAAATTGCTGCAAGCAGGGATCTGAGCCTGCAGGAGCACAAACAAGCTCGGACTCAGTAAACACAATAGTATCCATACTCTGCAATTTGCTTGCACAGCCTTTGCACTGTCTACACTGAACCTAAGACAGGTATTTCCAGTCAAGCCCCCAGCCTGTCTAGATATTGTCAAACTTATCGCTTATCAATAGCGTAAATGCACGTATAAACATCAATGCACGTATAAACATACTCCATGGTCCTTAATATTTATCCAGAACCACCACATGATTTTAGTACCTACAAAAACATTCCCCAAAGACCTTATGTTGCCAGTCAGCTGCTCCTGCTGAAACCTCAAATTAAGGGAGAGTTAAATTTTCATGTTGCCTTGTGCTCCTGCTCCTGATTGTTCCTATTTACCTTCACTCCATTTCCACATGCTGAGTATGTACATCCCCAGCAGAGCTTGGCTGATTAACGTCCAGCACTATGGAGCTGCTCTGTCTCTTGTCTAGCCTCCTGTTTCTGTTGAGGGACAGTACCTCAAAATCTCTGTTGTAATTCATTATACAATGCTAAGAAGTACAGCTTTAATTTGAAAGAAGGCAACTGAGACAAAAGAGGAACTAAAAAACCAAAAGTCACTCAGGAAGGGCCTCCTCACGACTCTGAAAGGCAGGCTACATAAGTTTGCTCTCTGAATCAGCCCACCTCCTCTCACCTGTGTGCTTCATTCCTGCCCTGGTGGGACCAGGGACAAATACTGCACTCCCAGCTCATCTCACCAATTGTATGCTGCAGCATACATTTGAAGGCCACTTCTTGCTGACTGTTCCAGATGATGATTTTAGCTTGTGTTGCTTCAACTGTGGTAAACGGAGCTACAGAGTCCCTACAAATCAGACACGCTATTTATCTCACCATAGCTGTGAACTTAAAAGGCTGCATTTATGGTATATGAAAAATGTTTTTCTCTTTTGTTCTAAATTTACTCTCCTTTAAGTTAATCAAGTCCTTTTCTTCACATCTTCAGCAGCTGCTAAAGAGAAAAAAACAAGAATATGTGGTTTAAATAGGCTTCTCTGAACTGTACATGCAAGCAGTGGATGAAATCTCAGTCCACTTAAGTGAGTCCTAAGAATTTCTGCTGGGAACTTCACGGGCAGACATTAATCTGCTGCACTAATGAAATGCTCTTCCCAGCATTTCATCTTACTGACAAAGTTGTCCTCTGCTCCTATTCTGGCTGTTCAGCTGCTGGCTTTAAGATCCCCTTGCACATTCCGCCTCCTTCTTTTTCCTCTCCAAGAAATATTTCAGCTTCGTATAACAGATTGGTGCCACAACAAAGGTACACCTATGAGCATGAGACAGGAATAATTAATCCTGAATTGCAGCATCTCAGCTTAAGTTTGTCTGTCAGAGTGGTTCATGGCCTTGTGAACTGTACCATTGCTAAGAATATTAACATTAAATATTGATCACAACGACTTCAAACTCTTCCTAATTCAATTTGGAAATTATTCTGTCACTGCTTTGGAGGGGGTCTGATCTCCTCCTGGTGAAGTCAACGTATCTTGCTCTGTCACAGGAGTACCATATACTAGCATCAGCTTTCAACAGTGTTCCATAAGGTAAACCCAGTCCAAGGGATTTTAGCTAACTTAAGTCAGTTTAAGCACTGCCAATGTTTGCACAAGGCCTGGCTTTGCATTTTATGAGAGCAAAAAGCTTACATTCTTACTGTCTTAACAGAAATAAACTGTGGTAAATACTTTTGTAGGCTGTGCACCATTGTATCTACATAATAATAAAGCAGCCCCAAAGAACACTCATCCCAAAGAACATTCATGCTTCAAGGATCTTAGGGGCCTTGAATCTCTGGGTCTCAACTATTAATTTTTCTTTTTTTTTTTTAAATTATGCACATGTGAAACATTAAACATTCCATATAATCCTGAAGAAGTCTTGAACTTCACCAAGTTCACAAACAACTAAGTATAAATAAGTAAAAGAAGGAAGATGGATTCGAAATAACAGAGAAAATCAGCACATTAGAGAAGGAATAGAAGGACACTATTTACAGCCATTTTTGTGAATAAATGAAAAACATTGCAAAGAGAAAACTTTCAGTCTAACTATGAGAGAATAATGAGAATGCATAATAGTTGAATGGAACTGTGCAATTTGTCTTGCACCAGTAACCAAACTGTACCACTTCAGTCTCCTCTTTCCCCTGTCCTAAGCCACCTTCACCCATGGGTTTGAAGGGCTTCCTTTACTATTCTGCCTGATGGGAAGTGGAAAATGAGTTCTCTCGTACATTCTACATAAGCAGCACAAATTATAACAAGCATAGAGGAATAAGACATTCTCAAAGGTTGAAATTTTCCATTCATTGAACAATTATATATTTTACAATGTTATACTCTGATTTATGAAGATGATGCTGATTTCTTTCTGCTCAAGGAATGCGAGAAAGAGCTTTGAGTGAATTTTCCAATTCTCTTTCTGTCAGAATCAGTATCCTTCTACGTACCTTAAACTCTTTCTCAATGTTGGCAAGCACGGCCAGCTCATTGCTGAGCTCTAAGGCAGTCATTACAGGGTCTTCACTGGACAAAGACAGATAAGCAGGGCTGGCCAGACCTTTGTAGGCATTGATTCTGGATCTTGAATGGCTGAAAGAGTCATGTTTTTGTTTCTGATTGCATTCACTGCACTTGCAGAAATAGTCATGTGGCCTATCGATCCGAGCTCCTTTTCTCAGCAGAGTGTGGACAATCTCATACTCATGGCAATGAGCGGCCAGAATGATTGGTGTAACATCATGGGAAAACCGTGTCCCATCTTCGTCATATGCATAAAAGTCATCATGCTGGAGCTCTGACTGGCTAGGACTCAATGTAAGCCTCTTGCCTTCAGCAAATGCGGGATGGTTTAGGATGGCTTCCACTATCCGGACATAACCTTTGCTAATAGCCAAAAGCAAAGCATCTCCAATGCGAGACAGGTTCTCTTTCTTCAACAGAAGCTCTGTGATCTCCAAGTGCTCATTGGCAACTGCCAGCTGCAAGGCGTTCTGCCCCATGTAGTCCACACAATTCACATTGAGCGAGGGACATTCTTCCAGCATTTTGCGAATCACTGGGATATTCCCATATTCTGCTGCATCCAAAAAGCGCTCTTCCTCCAGAGAAAGACTTGTTGAGTGGTCATTAAACATATAGGCTGGCCCTCGACTGGCCTGCCTCCTTCCCTTCTCCCGCAGAATGGTCTGTCTTCGTAGCGCTAGTCTGTTCTCGTTGCCTCGCCTGTGTAGAAACAGAGGAATTATTAGTTTTGTTTTATGCAAGAGCATATCCATTTAAAATAATAATTAAGACAAATATTTTAATCATTTATCTGCTCCAAATTTTTAACGCTGCCAAGAGACCAGAAACCCTGACTTTGATGCATTTTGTAACCACTGTCACTGCACAGCCCTGGAATGAGCAGCCAGCTACATTTTATCTTAACAAGAAGGAAAAGCCTTAGTCAATCGCCGTTTAAGATTACACTTAAATCTCCCTGTTTTGTCCTCCACAGCTTTTGCATAATTTTTACTGCTTATTCTACATAGGTAGAATAATATTTTTAAAAGTAAGGTTCTTAGGTTTACACAGAAGCCCGTCTCTGCTTTTCCAGCATTCCTCTATTCAAAATTGTCATCACCATCTGGTATTCCACACATCCCTCTGATATGTATGGTCACTTCACAGAAAAATGGCTTCCTACTTTAATCTAGAAAAGAAGTAAGAAAAATGTTACAGTGTTTTTAAGTGCCAATATTTCACTTTCTGGTTACAAGAATATTTCCAGCTGATAACATTCAGCTAAGTTTGGGAATTGCCTCAAGAGTGAAATTATGTTTTCTCTGGATGAACATACTATTTCCTGACACCTTTGGTAGACCTGGCAGATATTTTGGAGGACTTCACTGGAACAAGTAGGTGTTTAAAAAAAAAAAAAAAAAAAAGAATATCAGATCTCAAATTCATTGTTTAAATACATAATTTAAATACAAGGCTAACCTGGAGAATAGTGATGACGTGCAATGACTGCCTCAGTCATGAGACAGCCAGTATCAACAGCACAATGCAGTAAGAACAGCCCACACCTGCTCAGCTGGCAGGAGGAGTACCAGTGACTCAGCATGAGCCCACTGGCCCTCAGAAGGCCCTTCTGAAAGCAACCATCCCCTCAGAATGCCATTCATGCAAAGCTCTTCGCTTGGTCTGTGCTGGCACTAAGTCACAGCTCAGAGTGAAGTCACAGTGTGACAGGAGTCAGCAGTGGTGGGATGAGGGATGAGGTATTACACAGGGCACACAAATATGGAAGCTCTCTAAACTACCTTTTGCCTCAGGAAAGCAGGCAGCCTGACTTCACTTGCTCTTAGTATTCTTACCCCCATCACTAATTCAGCATCTATCTAACTTACATTTTCGATTTGGTTTCTCCTCTTAGCCCTGCTGATGATTTTATGATGTCTATGATTGAATTCTCAGTCATAAACTGAATCTGTACAAGATAAAAGTATGTTGAATACATTATATGGCAGCTGCTACTCCTTATCTCCATCATCCTTTTCATTTTTACAGTTCACAGCCTTGATAGCCTATTTATTCCTCCACTCAGCTGCTTGCCAACAAATCCTGCCAATTCATGCTTCAAGATAGCTCTGAAATGTTGTCCAGTATTCTACTTCTACTACTTAAACCCTCAGCCATTCATCTCTTATATTAATTATTTAAAAATTATTTATTAAACCATGAAGGGAACCGTATTGAAGCTGTTTGTTGAGCAATGCTACATTCTCTTTAATAAGAAGAAAACCTAATTCATGACTTTCTTAATTCAGTCAACTAAGATCCCAATCCTCAACAGAAATTCAACTGCAATTTTCTCTCCTAGAATTACTCTAATAAACTACATAATATTCACTACAACTTCATCTTTTTTCTTATTTTGAATGGTAGCTTAATGATTCTTTACGTACATATGCTCGAATACACTTCAGTATTTTTAGTATTTCCCACAAAATAATAACCACAAGCAATAGTTTATTCATTTACTTACTAATGAATATGAATTTGAGTATTTAAATGACAGTAAAAAAACCCAGTCCTTTGTGACTCAAAACGTCTTCACAAAAAGTAGCAGTACAAGATATTTCTGCTAGATTGTTTCTATTTAACTTCAGTATAAATTTCCTTTTTGCCTTCTCAGTTCCAGAGACATAGTCCTCTGCAGCACTGGAAATGCTTTAAATTGCTAATGTCTTCAACCTAAAGGGAAAAATTTTGTTGCAGGATGATCACAGGTATGGAATGTGGAATATATCAAAATTGACAACTGTCACATAGTTCAGTGTGCAGACAGTACTAATACCGTGCTACAATGGCAACTTCACAGCATTAGTTTAGACTATGTCTATCATTTCATAATATGGAATAAAGTTAGATCCCACCCTCTTTTACCCCTCAAGATCTTCACAAAGGCTGTCTCAGTTGCTGTGGGTTCAAAACAGAGGGCGCAGATATACGCTAATGTCTCACAGGTGAATACACTATATGGCTGGTTGAAATTTTTCAATGCATTATTTCCAGATATTTATATTTGACAAAAAGACATCCTTTGGAGACATCTCACAGAAAACATGAAAACTGAAAGAATGAAAATGACACTTTGCTGACAACATTGGTATCAAAACCTAAAATTCACTAAATAGAGGCAAGTCTTTTGATACAAGTATTTTACTGGAAATGAATGTGTGAAATTGGAACAGGAATGAAATGGTAAAAAAAAGACAGGACAGCAGAGAATCCAGGTGCCACTCCCCAGTTTTGAAAGTTATAACTTAAAGGACAGTAATGTGGTTCTGAAAGGTTTCTTCAAACATGGAATATGAGATTGTATTGGTAAGGTGAATATCAACTGCGAGATAGGGAAGAGAAGGAGGCTAAAGACAGAAAGCGCAGGGCAGGGAAGGAGGGGGAATGAGAAAGAAAAAAATGTAAGAGGAACTTTTAAAACCTGATGGGTTTTAAGACTCATGCACTGAATAACTCTTAAGAGATGATGTCCTGGTTTCGGCTGGGATAGAGTTAATTTTTTTCCTAGTAGCTGATGCAGTGTTGTGTCTTGGCTTTAGTCTGAGATCAATGCTGGTAACACACTGGTGTTTTAGTTGTTGCGCAGTAGCATTTATCCTGACCAAGGAATTTCAGTCTCTCATGCTCTGCCACTGAGTAGGGGCACAAGAAGCCAGAAGGAAGCAGAGACAGGACACCTGACCCAAATTAGCCAAAGGGGTATTCCATACCACAACACGTCATGCCCACTATATAAACTGGGGGGAGTTATCTGCAAGGGACCAACTGCAGCTTGGGTCAGGCTGTGTATTGGTCAGCAGATGGTGAGCAATTTTATCGTGCACCACTATGTGATGACCATTTCCAGCAAAAGTCACTGCAGTATCTCTCACCTTAGAAATCTCCAGAGCATTCATGTTCCCTCTACCTTATTTCAGCCCAATTCATTCTGAAGATCCAAACCACCATGTTTTAAGAAATATTTTTTGCTTTTCTTCAACTGGTATCATGGGTCTTTCTCCCTCAATCCTTATTCCACCAGTTTCTCTCCCATTACTTCTGTATGCGTTGCAATTGTGTACATGAAAGCTACTCCTGCAAGTATCTGCTACCCGAATGTTAACAACTCCAGTTAACCAGCCAAAACCTGCAGTTCATTAAACACTTTTTCATTTTTCAAATAATAGAAACCAATTATATTCCTATTGCAGGAATACATTCAGTACGATTTATCATAACAAAGAGTAATCATTGCTAGTGAAGAATACTTAGAATTGGCTTTTTGGTCCAGTAGCATTTCCTTTTTTCTTGCCTGTATTTAGAAGAAGGACATTGCTTAAATGGGAGATTAAGTACATACTTTCCCTAGACAGTAGCTCATCTTCTGGAGTAGAATTTATTACAAAATGAAACAGAAGATTCCTGCATTGTTTGTTGGACTGTAGCACATCTGATGCAGTGCTCTGGAATCTCAGTGTAATCCATTTTCCCTTCATCAATATATTTTATATGTATGAAATAAATTTCCTGTTTCTCCCATTTGCAATTACAGTAAAAGTTATGAGTCTGTAATTAAACTGGTTCTTGAAGCACAAGACTATAAATACGTTTAGCTGAAACAGAGAACGTAAATCATCCTGCTTTATTATTTCTGCTTAATTAAGTATACACAATAAATATTAATCCAGGAGTTTGTTAAGAAGAGTATAAGATATTTGACTGCCTCCAAGAGCAAGGAAAGGAATTTGATGATCTACAAAAGCATGTTCAGCCTGGTTTTGTCCTAATGTTCTTACATTTATTCCACCATTATTAAGGTGGTTTCAGTCCATCTTTTAATAAAAAAAGTACCCATGTTAGTGTCTATTGTCACAGATTCTGGCCACATAAATCTTAAAGCCACTTGAAACCTCAACCTTCTCAGTCTACAGAATAACTGTTGATTACAAGAGATTATTAATGCGCTTGGGGGAAACATGGTCTAAATGTCCATACTTATTAGTAGTTATTACTCAAAAGCCAACATGGCCAAGCTTGGAATACTGTCATCATTTTGGATACCATATTACAGTACAGAGTTCTAAAAATAAGAAACTAAAAGCCAGGGAGCACCAGGGGTCACACAGTCTCTTCTGTATTTTCTGCTTCATAGTAAGGTTGATTTTGTGAACTATATAGGGCGTTACTGCACTCATCTCACTTTCCCTACAGGAACAGTAGGAGTCTAGTATAAATTAGTCATCTTGATCTACTCTGTAGATAAAGGAGAGACAATTCTCCCATCTACCTTTAATATTTATTTTAGAATAGCATAAATTTCCATGCATAGCATCTACATTTTTCCATTGTTTAAAAAAGAATCCTAGCTGATTAGGTGAGTTTAAGGCATCCTTTAATGTATATAATTTAGTAGGAACATAGACCACAGAAGGATAAGAAGTCAAGTCCCTTACAAGAACAGATACCATCTCAAACAATTCTCATTAAAATATCAGACTGTCTTCAAGGAAATTGCTGTCTTGCTAGAATTCTATTTTCTCTCATAATCCCACTGAAAGACTAATCCAGAATTTGATTTTTCTAGAAACATTCATTAAATTTTCAGCCTAAATTTAATAACAGCCAATTTATATCTATTTGTTTTTGTCTAGGAACCAGAATTGTATTTCAAATTAAGTAGCACCCTCTCCTGACAATGGTTACCTGCAACACACAAACACATAGCAATCATATCCTCTCTCAACCTTCATTTTGCTGAGCTAAATAAAGCTCCTCTCATTTCCTGCTATGTCCATGCAGTTAAATCTGCCACAGAACAAAAAAATATTCAAGTACACTTTCCTAAACTATACAGTAATTCCATGTGTCAGGTTTTGCAGTAAAATGATTAGTAACCATTCTGCGTAAAAATGTACACCTTTGGCTATCTCTGTGGTGCATTTACATTCAAGAAATCATTTAGGCATTATGGATTCCTCTGTGAGCCAGAGATAGTATCTACTGCTTGTTGAAACTCAAGCAATTAGCTGAAACAATGCTGAAACCATTAGTAATCACCTCTGAATCACCTCTGTGGTTCTCACATGCTGTTGGTAAACTTCAATAATGATCAGTTAGCTAGATCAGATAAGCAGTAACACCAAATAAGACCATCAACACCAAACACCCAAGAATAAATTCTCTTGAAATAATCTAACAGTCTTCTGCGACAGAATAAGAAGCTACGTGAACCAGGCAGGACCCATGTATATGTTAGAGGTCTTCAGCAAGGCTTTTGCTGCTGTCACACATTATGTTCTAAAAAGCAAACTGGAGAAAGAGGCTGAATGAAATCATGAAGAGGTAGCACAGCTGGTTGGAAAACTAGCTATTAATCTAAGGTTATAAAACCTATTTGATCAGAAAATCTTACTTAGATCTGGTATTATTTAATATATTCATTAAATGAGATGGATGATGGAATCTAGGCTCTGTGGTTTACATCTGCATAGGAACTTAGTCTGAGAGGTGGAAAAACATGTGGAAAGAAAAAAAACAAAACAAAACAAACAAACAAAAAACCAACCAAACAAACAAAGAACAGGAGGAAAGCAAAGCTGGGATTTTCACTGGACCTGACAAGAAGTGATGTGAAATGAATGTTATGCAATTTGAAAACAAGAAGTAAAGGGGCTTCTACCTAAGTAAGAATAAGCAAACACACATTAAAAGCTGGAAATGGCCTAGATTGGTTTGGAGGGGTAGGTGTGAAATAATACTGTCGTTATGCAACCTTGTGGCAGCACAGGCCCCACACTTCAAGAACAATACAGAACAACTGCAATTAGTTCAGAGATGACTACAGAGCTGATGAAAAGTATAGAAGACATGAAATAAAGTACAAGTAGGTTTTGTTTCATCTATACAAGACTGAAGGAAGATCAACAGTGGTGTAATACAGCAGTGGTGTAAAAGGAAGGGAATAGTTTGTCTCTATTTGAGTCTAGTATTAGTAAGTTCCTAAAACCTGATGGTAAGAAAGAATTTCAGAGAAAAGAGGATTATTTGGACATTCTATTCTACTCTTCTTTATCATATACATATATAAAAATATAACAGTATATGTAGTATACAATCATAATACAATTTGCAAGACATTTTATAAAAATATATATTGATATATTTAAAATATATAGTAACATATATAAAAAAACCCAATATATATTTAGTCCAATCAGAGATTAGTCAGACACATGGTCTGAACCTCTATGTCATGCTAAGGGACAGAAAGTGATAGGCTGTAGAAAAGATTACCTTAAAATTCTAAATCTGATGACAGTGAATATCTGGAAACAAATATCTGAAAAACAACTGGGGTTTTCCATCACCAGAGATCTTGAAGAACAGCTGAGATAAACAAGTGGTAGGAATGTTTTGGGGACAGCTGGCTTTGCCTAGTGGAGAGGAACTGGCTAAGATGTCCACGTCTCCTAGTCCTATTGCCTATAATTTGATGCTGCAAATTATTAACAGGGACATACCTGTCTCACGAGAGAAGACAAACCCCTCAGACCATGTTATTCAGTACTCATGCTTCTTCTGCAGTTCTCCATTAACAGTCACTAAAGCCAATGATAGTCCCATGTCCTTTTACTACTACAAAGCACACAAAGCAGTCACAAGATATGCCTCCTTCAGCAAACTAGTAACAACCTACAGCCCATGACTACTCCCTGGCTTGAA